>NDGM011084318.1:0-11915 GCA_002564305.1 Octomys mimax | reverse complement strand
CTCACTGGGCTAAGAGAAAGTAGCTGTATATTGATCCTATTTTGTATATACAGATATACATATATATTTTTTTACTACAAAATGGTCTTCACTTATAGTCCCCTGTTTTTGCTTACTTTTGTCAGAGATAAGTATTCCATTGCCATTCATATATTGCAGGTGCATGAATTCACCAAATTAACTCAATATAGTCCAGTAGTCTATAATAGTAGTGGGTTGTCTGCATGACTAACAGTGTCAGAAGTTGTTTACTTGAGCCTTTTACAGCTCAGCATATTAATATGGCTTTACATTTCATACCTCGTGGTTATACTTTTCTGCTGGATGGTTATGGCCAAGTTAAAGCAAGACCTGTATAACTAAAAATGTACTTTTGTATCTGATAAGGTCAGTCAAATCCCCTCAGGATTTACCCTGAAGTCTTGCACCTCAGTTTGTAGATCCTTTGTCAGTGTCAGCCATGTGGATGAATCATGGCCATTGCTTGGCCAATTTGCTCTCTGTGAAAGCCTGATAGAATGTTTTCTTTCTAGGTGATTTTCCTTAGGCACACTATACATCATTGACCACTTTCCTCTGTGACCCCATAATCTCCTTGATCAGAAAATCTGGGACACCACTGAGTTACATGATGTTACAGGTTCTCTCATGTCCTGAGTCCTCAATGACCTTGAAGGGCTAGGGCCAAATATCGGCAATCCTTGTAGCCCTTCTTTTTCTCTAAGTTTTGGTCTGCATACTTAAGTTGTTAAACCATCCAGAAGAGAAGCTTAATGGTATAACAGAGGCAGTTGAGCATAACATCACTACCTGTCTGAATATCCAATGCCTTAGACATAACATGGAACAGGTATTTTCCAACAATTGTTGATATTCTAAACTTTAAATCCCTATAGGCTATGAAAAAATAACAACACATTCTTAGATAGAAACCTAAATATATAAAACATTGTAACACGACAATCCTATGACATTATTTTTGTCTCTTGTTTTCTCTTGTTACCATTTTTTAAATAAACATTTACTTGAGAGAGGGCATAGCAGCAGTTGATATAACATTAGAAGCAGTATGCATTGAGAAGACAACAATGATAGATATTCCAAACATGATTTTAATAGTACACATTACTATCCTCAGTGTAGCTGCTTAGTTCACAGGTATCAGCATATATAGTTAGTTAGGTAAGAATTCTACCCATTAACTGCTAGTTTCAAAGCCCTGATGAGATTCTTAGGACTATTGCCTTCAGGATTAAACAATGAAGAGAGAGCAAGTAGAAAAGTTAGGAACCATGGCAGGAGCAAAACCATACAATTATATAATGTTTTTCTTTAAATTGTTTATGTATCATATATAATGTTGTACATTCCTTCACTGCTTAAAGAATAATGAGAAGTGGAAAAAAAGAGGGAGAAAAAGACAGTAAAGTTAGTTTCATGAGTTATTCAATATATTGCAATGAATTTTAAAATATCAAAATGGTTTGGTGTAGATATTGCCATAAAAACATTTCAAGGTGCTAGAATTGAGAAGGCAAGGATTTTCTGTAGCACTTTCAGGGGGAGCCCAATATGCCTAAAAATTCAGGCATGTGTTCCCTTGAAAATACTGCAAAATTTCTGGCCTTAAGAAATTTAAGAAAATTGTATTGTTCTACATACTTTATTGGGGTTGGCAATATATGACAACATCCATATGTAACAAACACTGTGTACATTCACATGCAAAGCAAGATTCTAAATTTTGATGCATGCATTCTCATCACTTTATGTACTTTAGAAATATTTTATTTTTCATAATAGCAACTTTTCTAATCTTTGAGGCTTTGTTCTATATTTTAGAATTTTATTGGAAAAAAATGTTAAACTTGAATTTTTAAGTTAATAGAAACACTGAATATACTGTGATAAGTACTAGTCATACTGCTCTGTAGGATCTCAGTCTGATTTTCCCTTATGAGATAGACTATTAACCTCTTGTAAAATTCCAGCTATAAAATGCAATTGGTCAGCATTACTCACTAGAATTCTAAAGAGTAATCACTTGCATTAAATTACACTCACATATTTGAGTGAAGGAAATAAAATGATTCCTTATGAGTTTGTATGTATAAATTCTGAAGTGCAATTTTATAGAGCAGAAACAGATGAAGAGGTCAGGTAGTTATAAGCTAATGAGAAATAAATTGCTATAATCAGCGACCTAACATTGCCTGAAGGGTTTCTTTCTACAGTAATGGATTCAGCTGGCAAAGGGTCTTAATGTTGCTATTTGAAACTCTTGTTTGGCATTTGTAATATTATTCTAAAGCTTGATTACATCATGGACATGTAAATCCATTATGGAACACTTGCCTGAAGTGATTTGATTTTAATGTTTCATAAGTATCCAGTTGTATGGAACTACAAGAATAATTGACATGTATATCCATCCGTTAAGTGTGGAGTGACAATTTATTCGTTGTTAAGTCTGTCTTTGATTTCTTGTGCAACACCCTAGTATGTTACTTATATTTCTTAGATAAAATATGTTTATAATTTATAGGTCTTTTATGTGGAACTCTGTGGAAATTATTATTTATTGTAAAACATATACTGTGTTACACTGCATTCACAAGTACATTTTGTATACTACCATGAAACTCAGTATGAAACACGTGAACATATATCCTTTTTATTTAAAAAATAACAGTAGCACTACTAGAATTTACTTAATTCTACTAATGTTATTGTAAGAACTCCTGTACATGGCCTTTTAAAATTTCTATAAGAAAACAGTCATTTTCAATGACAGTGAAAAAGCATAGATTGGAAACTCAGAAAAGAAAGAGATACGCATGTGCACAGCCCATTATTTGGGAGAAATCACTTCTATTTTTACTTCAAAATATGACGAAAGAAAACATTTATAAGATTACAGAATTTGAAATGATATACTTACAGAGAATTTAACATATAAAACATGAATAGCTTGACTAAACTTTATCTAGATACTGTTTACAAAATGCTAATAAAATCCTTAGCTTGTATCAAGAAGATAAAAACTAAAAGTGTGTTGGCTATGTTAATATTTGTACATAGAAATTAAAACTATTTCTCAAAATTCACTTATTCTCCACATGAAAAGATGAAAACACAATCTATAGCTCTTTGATCAAGCAAAGTTTTTCTTCTCTTTTGGCTATATTTTTCCAACTTTTAAAAATTTAATTTTAAAGAATAAAAAAATGGAAGAAACAAATAGAAAAACAGAGTAACAAGCAGTAGTACAAATGGTACAGAGTTTCTAAACAAGAATAAAAATGTTATTAATGCTTAATTATAAGCAATCATTTCTTAAGGGTGTTTTGTTTTCTTTGTAGTCATAGGAATAGGAACGTAATTTGGTTAAAATTAGTCACTATTCAGCTGGAAATCTGCAAGGGACAAAGAACTCAAACAATATTAGTAGTCCTACTGCAAGTTTATAATATGTATCATGTGTCAACTTTCTCATCGATAAATGACATGATTCTCTATTGAATAACTTCAGTACCCTCTCATCTTTACAGAATGGGAGGCAATTAAACATATTTATAGTTGTCTTCCCAAGTTTCACTCTTCTACCTCCATTCCAGAAAGAATATGTGAAGTTTGATTAGCATAAACTGAGGTTGGAGCATTAATTTCTTGGTCACCACTAAGTAAAAATCTGTAATGTATAAACCAAAATGGTAAGCAAACAAAACATTCTATTAGATTAATTTGTTTAACTACTGTGGAAAGCTAAAAGAGAGGGAGAAAAGAGAGAGAAAGAGAGAGAGAGAGAGAGAGAGAGACAGAAACAGAGACAGAGAGACACAAAGAGAGAGAGAGACAAAGAATATAAACAAAAGTAGAAAACAAATTTCATATCGATGGGTGAAAGATCATATCTGTCAATAATTACCTGAATGTAAATAAGTTTGAATTTCCAATTAAAACGTGGAAAACAAAATGCATTAAAACAAGACTCAATTATCTGTTCCTTGTAAAAATGTACTTCATTAATAAGGCCACATATAGATAGAAAATGAAAGAATGCAATATGACCTGCAAGTTGAAGCCAAATTAAGAAAAAAATTCCATTCTTATTAGAGGAAGTACACTTTTCGAGCAGGGAAAAAGAAGGCAATGATTATATATTTATAAAGAATTCAATTCAGCAAGAATACATGAAAATCAAATATGTGTGCTTATTGCATTGTTGTACCAAAATATGTAAATCATGTTGTTCTAGACCCACGTGGCACCTTCCAGCCCAGTACTGGCTGCAAGCTTCAACATGATAGTTGCAGCAACATGTAGGTCATCCGGTTAATGAGTCAGCGAAAGATGAAATCCCACCCTATCAAATAATCCCAACAGATGTTTATTGAACATTGCATAAGCCACTTTTCATAGAAACACTTTTCTTATCTATAAAGGAAAAATTATCTAGGAAAACTCATATATTAGACCAGGACACAAGTTTTAATAATTTTTTAAAAACTTGAAAGTGGACCAGCCAAAAAGGTCAGCAGATTACAGTGTCTGCAAGCAGGTGCAGGGGCCAGGGGTTCAATCCCCAGGCCTGCCGTGACGGCCCCTCCCCCGGGGCACACTGAGACAATGATTGAGACTGGGCATGGTGGCGCGCGCCTGTAATCCCAGCGCTTGGGAGGCTGTAAACAGGCAGACCACTATGAATCCAATCTAGTAGTGAGACCCTGAACACCCTGTAGACTCTGCCCTAAAATACGGGGAAAAAAAAACAACAACAAAAACAACTTTAAAGTATACCAAGTATGTTTTTTGACCTCAGTGTAGCAAAAGTAGAAATCAACAACAAAAAGTTTTGGGAATCATACAAAAACGTGGAAATTAAACAGTTTACTGTAGAAGAACCAACCAATAGATCTAGGAAAAAGTCGAGAAGGAAATTAAAAACTTCTTGCAATAGATGCAAATGGAGACAGCCAAGACATAAAAGCCTCAGTGACGAATCAAAAGCCGTATCATGAGGAAAGTTTAGAGGAATGCATATCCAAACGAAGGAACTCCAAAGATCCCAGGTAAACACCCTGTGAGTCATCTCAAGGAACTAAAAACACAAGAATGAGCTACATTCAGAGGTGGGAGAAGTAAAGAACTAATAACGACCAAAGTAGAAAGAGATAAAATGGAGCTTAAATATGATCACGAAGTTCACTGAAAGCAAGAGCTAGTTGCTCAACAAAATGAAGAAAAAGCCCCATAGAGCCTTGGCCAGACCAAAAACTTGAAGAAAATCAAAAATTAAATGGAAAACCATGCAACTGATACTATTTATCTTTGTATGTATGTATGTATGTATGTATGCATGTATGTATGTATGTATGTGTTTAGCAGTACCAGGGATTGAAATTACAACTTTGCGCTTGCCAGGCAAGTGCTTATTCTACTGAGCTATCTCCCAACCCATGATACCATTTATATAAAAAGATAATTATAGATTTTCATCAGTAAGTGCAAATAAACATTTTTGATAATATATAAGAAGCATACAAATGCACAGAACATGTATCTAAAGAAGAGGAATCATGAAGAATTAGAAAAATCTGATCATATGAAAATTAAGTAATGAAACTGAATAAGTAAATGTCACTTTGGGGAAAAAAGAATCCAGGACCACATGACTGAATTCTACCAAACATGTAAAGAAAAATTACTAATTCTCTTGGCTTTTAGTTACTCCAAAAAATAAAAAAGGAGGACAAAATACTTTTTTTTTTCAGACAGGGTCTCCCTGCATAGTTCAATCTGGCTTTGAACTCAGCCCAGACTGAGTCCAGACTGACTTTGAACTGAGCCTAGACTGTCCTCAAACTCCCGGTGATCCTTCTGCCTCCGTCTCCCCAAATCTGGGATTACAGGTGTTTGCCACAACACCCAGCTTGGAGCTCTGATAAATATAGTACTGTGAGATCAGCATAATCATTATAACTATCATTCTCAAGTCAGATAAGAACACAACCACAATTTTATTTTTTAACTATTTTTTTTTTTGGTGGAACTAGGGATTGAACTCAGGCCTTTGCACTTGCCAGGGAAGCACTTATTCTACTGAGTCATCTCCCTGACCCCTACAACCACAATTTCAAAACAAAAGAAAACTAAAACATACAGGGCCATATCTCTGATGATGAAATTTCATTCATAAATCTTGAATGAAATGTTGACAAACTGAATCAAAGAGCACTTAGAAATATAATTTATTATGATCTAGTGGGACTCAACCCAGGAAATTTGTAATTAAATATGCACAGATCAATAAATTAGACACACACTGTCAACAGCCTAAAGGACAAAAGCAATGCTGTTCTCTTAATCCATGCTGATTAGGCATGTGACAAAATTCAGCATACGCTCATGACAGAAACACTGAGCCAATTAGGCTTATAGGGATGGTACAGAGTAAAGACCATTTTATTATATTAGGCCAAGAGCTAAAATATTGATGAGAAAAACCCAGAAAGCGTTTTAAAGATCTGGGGCAAGATAAGGATACTTTCCATTTTTTTAATTCAATATAGTGTTGCAGGTCCAACCCAGAGAAATTGACCATCCAAAATATAAAAAACATCAATTGTCACTGTTTGCAGATGACATGATTTCATGCACAGAAAATTTCAAAATCTCTAACAAAAATGTATTAGAGCTGATGAAGCAAAGTTGTACGATTGATAATCAAACCATAGGGCTGAGATTCAGCTCAGTGACCTAAGTGCCTGCCTGAGAAGATATCCCCAGGGGGGGGAGAGAGAGAGAGAGAGAGAGAGGCAGGAAGGCAGGCAGGCATCCACAAAATTCAGTCGTATTTGTGTGTATCAATAGAGATATATCTGAAACAAAAATTAAGAGAAAAATCTCTTAAAATCTACCACAAAATTATTAAGGTAATTCCCATCAGAATACTAACATCCTTCACAGAACTAGAAATGATGATTCCACAATTTATTTCTAAGCATAAAAGAGCAGAAGGAGAACAAGAAAACGTGAGACAACAAAAGTCTTCTGCAGCTCAAAAGCAAAGTGGGAAATGTTACTTTACCCTACTGGAAGCCATACCATAGAGCTGTCATAATCAAAAAAGCATCATGTTGGCATAAAAATACGTAGAAAGTTGGCACCAAATAGAGTGACTACCAGTAAGCCAGTGCACCTATAACCGATTGCCAGCAGTTGTGCTAGGAACGTTGGAGAAGGCAACATGTCCATAAATGGTGCTGAGGATGCTGTCAGTCCATATTCAGAAGAATAAATGCAGACCCACTCTTGTGACAAAACCAGCTCAAAAGGGCCGACCAAATGGCTCAGCAGATTAAAACACCTGCCAGCAGGCTGAGGGGCCGGTGGTTCGATCCCAGGGACTGCCTTGTCTGCCCAGCCGCCAGGGCCTGCTGAGATGGAATGGAGACTGGGAGTGGTGGCACATGCCTGTAATCCCAGCTCTTGGGAGGCTGTAAACAGGCAGATCACTACAAGTCAGATTTAATAGTGAGACCTTCAACACCCTGTAGATCTTTTCCTAAAAATACAAAAAAAGAAAAATACCCAGCTCAAAAGAGATTAAAGACTTAAATATCATACTGGAAAACATGGAAATAATAGAAAAGGCACAACTGCAGTCTAATAAATAATTCTCAAAATGTTAATCATGAAGGAAATTAGAGTGAAACCCACAGAGAAATATCGCCTCACCACATAAGAATGACTGATGTCAGAAGGAATAAAAAGAAGAGAACTGGAGGGAGAGTCATTGGAGAACAGCTTCCCTTGTGCCCTAAGGCAGGAATAGAGGCAAGTGCAGCCTGTGGAAGACAGACGCCAGCCCAATGCCAGGCTGCAGGAACAGCAAGCAGACTGAACGACTGAATTTACAGTTTCTAAAGTAAACCGATGCTAGACGATTTTAAATAGAAAAATTAAAAAGGGAAATCCACTGATTTTAACACTCAAGAAACATTACTTGCGGCCTCAATCGAAAGCACAGAATTCAAATTTATCACGTTTGGACCAATATATTTTAGTGTTACATAGTGGAGAAATTTACATTGAATCCCTGAATTGCTTTCACATCATCTCATTAGACTTCTTTTTCTTTTTTTTTCCAAATAGGACTACCTTCAAAATAAGAGTCATATGATCACTGGTTCAAAACAATGCTTACTATTGCCTGAAGATGTAGTTACCCGAAATAGGACATTACAACGAGTTGAGATTATAATCCAAGGAGAGATGAACTCTGCTTGTATCAGGTCTTCTCTGAAGTGATGACCAGAGCAAATGCGAATGCTACATTTTATTTTTATAATCTAAAAAGCAATTACTTTAATAAAAAGTAACCAGATAAGGAGAATATATCAAGAAAGTTTACTTAAAAATAAGATTCTAGCACCTGCTTCTTAGAAGAATTGTCCAAACTAGGGTAAACTAAGTTTACAAAGTGCAAGTAATTACAAAGTCAGCTAAGAGGAAACTTCGGTGTGCATTAGTAAGGAATTATGCTGCATTTTAAAATGATGCATCGAAAATTGGTCTGTATTTTTGTACATGCATGAGTATAGCTTACAGACGCACATGTGTATACACACGCAATCACATTCTTACAGAAGAATGAAACACCAGGCAGTACTTCAGCGCACCACAAGGTTCACACAGCTACAGCAACCCAGCTTCTCAGAATTCTTCAGGATTCATAGGACACGTATCTAACTAGAGAGTACAAAATGTAAATGAGGTTCTGACAGCATCAGATCAAAGAGGAAAGGAAGGGTAGAAAACTTGCTCACTAAGTCTCCAAGGAGAAAGTCAGAATTACACAAGCAGATAAAGTAAAACATTTCCACATCACACATTTCTTTACATGTATTCTTGGCAGGAGAGCCCAAAGGCAATTTCTAGCCCAGGCAGACAAATGATTAAGAAACGTGCATGGGGCCAATACCTTTGACATTTGAGGGTGCCATTCCTTAGTACCAAGGGCAGAGCTCCTGCATGAGGTGTGGGTTAAAAACTGCTACCATCAAAGGGTTCTTGCAGCCTTATGGACCAAAGACAGGCTCCTTCAGTGCCTGCTGGAATTACTTGCTGATTGCTAAGTCAGAAAATGTAACTTCATAATTATAGTGAAAAAATAAATCAAATTAAAGAATTTTGACTAGAATTTATTACAAAAGGAAAATCTAGTTAGAATTCTACTTTGGAAATAAGCAAAGTCCTTACTTAATTTTCTTTCTATATTTATGTTTTGAAATGTAAAACATATATATCATGACTATTTAAAGCCAGAAGAAAGGTGTGATCTTTTTTAATATCTTAATATATAAAATGAACTTGATTTATCCACTTGGAGGAAGTTTGAATATATATACACATATATATATGATATTTGTTACACCCTAAATAAAAATTATGAAAGGAATGGTAATAAGTATATGAACACTTTTAAAAGTTAAAATTTATTAATTTGACATAAACTGTCTTTTGGGTCCATGTATATGGATATAAAATCATTATTTACAGCTAGGTTCATCGATTTTAAGTGCAGTAGGGAAACCTAATCAGATGAGAGGTTATCTCACACATTGTGGTAAAATTCTTAGTTGTGTCTCAATTTTTCCCTCAATCAAAATGTTGGAAGGGGTGTGTTGTGTTTCATTTTTGTTAAAGTTGATACCCTTAATTAAAACATTAATCTCTACACATAACCCATAAAAATAGAATGTAATTAAGTAACAGGATGAACTCTATAATAATTTTTATCTTAGAACGGCATGTGATTCATTAACAAGTTCAGCTCCTGTTTTCAGACCTAAGTAGTAAGTAATGGAAAACCCAGAAGGAGACCAGGAGGTCCTTTCTCGGCTTCCAGGTGAGGTTACAGGTGAAACTAGCTCCTTAGAAGCAGATTGGCCTAAGCACCCACGTACACATAGCTTGATTTCTGCATGAAGTGTGAGCTTAAAGAGTACCTGTCATAGAGGAAGACATAATAATGAAAATTACAAATGCAAATTATGTCACCCAGTGTCTTAAGTTTGCAACTGGGGAGTAGGAAGGAAAATAAGCAAATTCTGAGAAATCTTTATAGGAATGTATCGATGATGGTAAATGGAGAGAAAAACATTCTCTGCTTTCAGTTCTGTTTTGAGGGAAAATAAAATATAAAATGAAAAGGAAAGTTGTGCTTGAATGTCCTTATCCACACCTGGCACACAACTGTACCTTTTTAAATTTCTTCTTTCTGTGCACATGCACAAGGGCATGTGCTCACTGCTGGCCTCTCTCCTGACACCCTGCTCCTCTCCCCTCAGAGAGCTGTTCTGAGGGGTGAGCAGAGGCTCAGGAGTGGAAACCCAGCTCACACATCCACAGTGCCATCCTGAGTTGGTGTTACGGAGCCGAGTTCCTACGGCTACAAATAACCTACTTCCTTAAAATCAGAATCATCGACTATAAGGGTGACATTGAGTTATTTAATCTGTTTACTTATTCTAATTCTCAAATGGTTCAAAATCAAAGAAGTGTGAATGTTTTGAGAATAAACATCATAATTGTCATTTTCTCCTAACACTTAATGTATACATTTGATATTTAACTGTTTTTTAATTAATTTTGGGGAACCAAAAGAGGATCTCCATGGTTGAGTGTGAGCACACCGGTATGATTCCTGTGTGTCTCTCTGGATGCACATACTTTAAAAATCAGAATATGGGGAAAGGAGAGAGGGTGAAGGGGCCCGAGGCACTGTTGACAGTGTCCCATGCAGTTAGTGGGAGACATCACTTATTGCTCTCCTAGGCATCTATGTGCTAGCTACTCGAGAGCACCATGTTCACTCGATTTTAGTATGTATTCCATAGGTAAGAGAGAAAAGTGCAATACTAGAAAAAAGAAATGCAACTCGTTGGCAGTTCAGGGCTGGCAGTGCATCTCAGTGGTAGAGCGTTTGCCTGGCGTGCCTGATGCTGTGGATTGGGAGACCAAAACCAACAGTATGACCACACGGCCACCTGTACTACAGCAAAACAGGGAGAAAGAAAAAAGAAAATAGGAATTTAAGGAGGAGAAAGTGGCTTACATAATGGTCTATATGATATGAATATCATTACATAAAATACATCTCACTGAACTTACACTTCAGGGCAGGAGGGTTCTAGACAATGACTGTTTCATCTACGGCATTTTCAGAGGCAAACCAGAATGTTCTGTCCTGCATGGATTCCAGTGGATCTATCTCAGAATATTCCTAGCTCCATATTTCCAAGTCTGTGTACAAGTTTTGCAGCAATTATTGCAAGATTTCTTATACCACAGCGACCTATGTCCATATACCTCAGCCACACTGCGAAGCCATAGAAGATCAGCATGCCTATTTCAATACAATAAACCAGGACCTAATAAGTACCTATTAAAATGCAAATGTTATGTAGATACATTATTCTTAAATAATGGTAGCTATGATTGATTGTAGTTCCTGAATGGATATCAGTGAGTGCAATAAATTTCGCATAAAACGGAGCCTATAATAATGTCAAAATCTTATAATGCATTAGTGATAAATGAGTCAACGTGAAGTTGAAGAATGCAGAACGTGTTAAGCCGGGAAAAGCCTATCAGGGCAGATGTGGAATCTGAGGTCAAAACATTTATTTTATCTGACAGTTTATTAAAGTTTGACACAAATGTGCAATATTCAGCAGATAGAGAGGAGGGTACACTTCCAGTATGGCAAAATGCAAATGATGTTTATTTCTTGATCAGTCTACTGAAATGTCTAAGTTTTATATAATTTATATATAAAATTATAGATATGTATTGGTTAGGGTTTTACTTAGAGGAACAGATATAATATAAGGAAGATATTAACACAA
>NDGM011084304.1:3290-13803 GCA_002564305.1 Octomys mimax | reverse complement strand
TTCTCAATTTCTCTCTCAGGATCCTAACCTTCCACCCCCATAGCCAAGCTGGAAATAAACTGTAGATGATGTGAGCCATTTCTTTGCAAGCTAATTTCTTTATTTATCCCAAAGGTTCGGGTCAATTTGTTCTACTTAATGTTCTAATCATTTTTCTTTAAAGAGGCAAGGAAGGAACATGATTTAGCACAGAAATACTTTAAAGAAGGCAACTACAAAAGTATAATTAAATTAATGAAACTGTCTGCACATTAGAGTATATTAATTTCAGGACAGATATGAGTTAGCTATGCTACATATGGATGGCGAATGCTTACATTGGGACCATTTCCGTCCCAGCCAGCCTCTCTCTAAAGTCAACGTCCATGTTAAGGCATCAAACCTGCTTCTTTTTTTTTCCCCAATTTTCATGTTTTATTAGCGCATGTTTTGTGGTAGATGGTGATTGCATTACTTGTGAGCAGCTGCTGCAGGCGTATAGCCCGTTTTAGTTGTTTTCGTCATCCCTTCTGCTCCCTGCCCTTCTTTGATTTCTTCCCTTTGGCAAAAGATCTACTCTCAGTATCCTATATTCTATCTTTTATTTTCTTTTGTAAGAAATTTGATTTGTTTTTATAGCTCGGCAGACTACGTGTCTGCTTAAGTTTCAATCCCCGGTGTGCTGAGCTGGCCCTGTCCCCGGGGTGTGCTGAGACATCGACTGAGACTGGGCGTGGTGGTACACACGTGAAATCCCAGTGCTTGGGGGGCTGAAAACAGAAGGATCAGAACGAGTCCCATCTGAGTAGTGAGACCCTGTAGACCCTGTACTAAATACATTTTTTAAAAAGGAAATTTACCTTGTTAAATTTGTTTTTATCCTAATGGAAGGAGAAGACTGATAATTACAAGTCAATCTATATGCATAATGTCACTAAAATTAGAAGTTAAAGTGAATAAAACTCAAATTCACCCAAATAAATTTACCCTGGCATAATTAAGGATGTATTTTTAAATGCTATCAACTCTCTTTAGAAACTTTAGATTATGAGACTGGGCATCGTGGCACGCACCTGTAATCCCAGCACTTGGGAGGCTGTAAACAGGAATATCACTACAAGTCCGACCTATGTAGTGAGACCCTGAACACCCTGTAGACCTTGCCCTAAATATAGAGAAAAAATAAAAATAAAAAATAAAAAAGAAACTTTCCATTAAATGGACTAACGTATAATGGGAGTCCGATTTCAGAATTAAAAGGTAACATACATGGGAAAGTCTTGGATAAGTGCCCGGCACGTAGTAAATCATGGCAAACAGTAAGCAAACGGTAACGCTTTCATCTGTTACGAATTTGGGGGAGGAAACCCATGGCGGACAAAAGAGCCCCATGACACCTGCATGCTCTCAGCTTCCCCAGTGTTCCATTTGGGTTTGGTTCTGCTGCCCTCAACGTTGGCTCCTCCACTTGCAGGCATCACACGCACATCCGGGCAAAAGGAGGAAGACATGACCCAGGGTGCAATGCGGTTAGCTCTGCTCTTTATTTCCTTAAAGAAACAATAGGAGTTCTAGCCGCATACATACTTGATCCCTGGTTCTGTCCAACTTGCTAGATGTTGGTCACGTAGATCCGCAGGACGATAAAGCAGACCGAGAAACCAAATTTTGTAGCAGGGCACTCAGCAACATTTAATAAATCAGTCGTTTCCATAGATGTATAGAACTAATTCTTTTTTGTTGTTCCCAATTAATATTACACTGTGGCAATAATTGGTAAGGAAAGAAAGGATACTAGGAAAGTAACCAGATCTGCCACACTATTTGTTACAAGCATTTACACATTATGTAGTCTACCTAAAGGCATCAGATGATTTTGTTTTCTAACTTTAACAGCAATCGGTTGTCTCCTGGAGACAAAGTGCTCAGAGGTTCAGAGGTAATAAAGCGGATTTACGACTCTGGGCTGGCGTCCGGTGCCCGTCTCCACTTCTCTACTGCTCTCATGTCGCCGCTTACATTTGCAGCACTACTTTCCATGATTCATCACCCTTATCCTGACTCACCTCACACGTAGTTAGTGTTCCTGTCTTCAAAGAAGGCACAATGTCCTCCTGGGAGAAAGGCAGGCCGCCTGCTTCCACCTAGCTCACGCCTCCAGGTGCTTTCCACCTACCTGCGCTCTAACCAGGTACCTCAGCAGCACGCTATCTCTATTCTTTGGTAGATGGTGGCCTAGGGAATGCTACCAAGACTGGTGTACCAAGAAGACATCAATTTCTTGTGCCCATCTTGGTCGTTGGAATCAGAGTCCCAGGAAGCAGGGCCTACAAATCTTGTATTTTGACATCATGCTTGTGAGTTTCATTGATGCCCCAGTTTGAAAAAGATGGTCCTGTTCCCCTAATATTTTTTGGCACATCTGTAACCTAAACACTGAGCAAAAACAGAGATGTTGCACTTTGTGCTGCCCCTTCAGCCCTACCTTGTTTGCCTTCTCTATCAACGAGTGTTTACTCAGCAGAAAATGCATTCAATACTTTCAATTTAATTGTAACTGGACAACGCAGGTGGACTTAGGGAAACACGAACCTTGCAAACATAATAACGTAAAGTCTATTATATCAGGCTGCACCAATGTCCTGAAAGACAGTGACTATCACTGTAGAGAATCCTTGACCCAGTAATCGTAACTGTCCATTATTGTTCCACCCCCTCTCCCTGTATGGTAGAATCTTCCAGAAGCATTGAACTCGAACATGGTATGGCTAATTGTCTATTCATGAAAAGCTGTTGGAGAAAACAGAGGAGTTTGCAGAATGAAGGAAAGGAAGGATCCTCGGTGGCCCCCAGCGAGAGCCTGTGGTGCTCATGGTCCAATGTGGGCACTTCACTTCGCAGCAAAGCCTTCGCTAAGAGTCCCTAAAAGTGCAGTATTTCATGACATTACAGGTCTCAGGAAAACTCAACTTTTGGAGGTTCCTATTCCTCAATGTATGAAATGAAATTCAATATTCTTTGTGTATTCGTTCCTTCATTCTAGAATACATTAGTGGAAGCCTGCAACATACAAGGTGCAGTAATGACACAAGGGAGGCATGAAAGGAGTAAGACGGAGCTTTAACAACTTCAGTGCAATGCAGTCCCAGCACATGCATTGAGAAAATGAGTTTTCCAAGATGCAACTTTACCAGGTAATCAAGTAACAATAAAGAAATGAAAGCACATAGATTCAAGAGCACTTAACAAACCACTTATTATACTACTTCAGTTTGAAATAACTTCTGGCAATAATAAACAGCATTCTGTTTTCTGGTACAGCCCAAACTTAGGTATATTTTGGTAAGGACAGGTCCACTGCATTTTATTTCTCAAACTATTGCTTTAAAAAGACTAGAATTTTTTTTTTTTGGTAGTTCAGAGGAATTGCTACCAAATTCGTACACAAAATTTTTCCATAGCTCATACTCCCATACATCCTGTAAAGTACTAATGGGCATCATGCACTTGTTTCTTACATGTAACATGATATTCCCCATCAAAGCCTTTCCCACTTACCCGTACAGTTAGAATAAATAATAAAATCAAGTTTTGACAGATTTTATACACAAATGCACACCTTTCCAACTGGCAATGACATCAAGAGGACATAGGAGAGCAAGCGAGAGACCACGAGGACAGCTGAGCAGCTGTAAAAGGCAGCAGAAACTAGGCCAAGACCTGGGAGGGATGTGCCAGGGGCTGATGACATCAAAGGAGAGGTCCCAAGATGAGAATGGCCTTGGAGCATTTGACAAGTGGGAAGAAGTCAGGTGTGATTAATAAAGAGAAAAAGGGAAAGATGAATTGGAGAAAGGTGTCAGACGTCAGATCCCTGGATTCATATTAGGCAGTGCTGTGGGTTTTGAATTGTAAGTACAACGAGAAGCTACTGATAACTCCAAGGAGGAGAAGAACAGGGTTTGATGTCATTTTTTTTTTAATGGAACTTTCATTTTGAACTATAGATTCACATGGAGTTTTAAGAAATATCAGAGAAAGCCCGCTTATTCTTCACCTAATGACCTTCAATGTTAACATCTTATGGAACGGCTGCACGCTATCACAACCTGGATACTAACAGAGTCAAAAATTACAGAATAATTACATCCCTATAGTGTCCTTCTGAACCTTCATCTACTCCCCATGCCCTCTTCACGACTAACTCCTAGCAACCACAGATGTGAAGAGATTCTGCAGCTTTGCAGCTTTTTCATATTAAGAACGGTGCATTAACAGACTTGCATAGTGTATGAGCTTTGGAGGTTGGCTTTCCACTCACTATATTACTCTGAGGGTTCACCCACAGAGTAGTGTGTCGAGGGTGCATTGTTTTTGTTGCTCAGCTATATTCCATGGTATAGATTCATACAGTGTAATTCACTCACTGAAGGAAATGAGGTTGTTTCCAGTTCGAGGCTAAGAACACCATTGCTATGAACATTATTGTTCTTATATGCGCATAAGTTTTCATTTCCCTGCGATATGTTAAGCAATTCAATGGCTGGGCTAGAGTGAATTTCCAGAAAGGTAGTATGCTGTGGTTCCATGGGTCATCACAGAATAATTTTATCAAGGGCCCCTACTTCTACATATGCAGAGTAGTAGGTAGAGACCTTGTCTACCTTGTAGGAGGCCCAGGATTTAATTTCTATTAAAAAAAAACAGATTAAATGTCCCTTTTCCTATTCATCTCTTATTCTAAACTACAACGGTGCCTCCATTCACAAATGCTTTTGTTTGCAATCACTTTGGTTCACAAACAGAAGCATTTGGCAATTTTTTTGTTTGCAACCAACACAACCGTGGCCATCCTCCCCTGATGAACACATGTTTTCCACAATCATGGAAGGATTTCAGTTGGTGAACTCAGATATCCACTGTCCAGTTCTGGAAAGCCTGTACTACCCAAGGCGTCATGTGGATACTATAAAGATATAAATCATACACAATTCAGTTTTATAGGAAACTGCCAAACTTTTTCACAGAAAAGCTATAAACTTCACATTGCTGTTATTAAACTGAGTTTCAGTTGCTCTGACATCTCCCAAGCACCAGACATTTCTAGCTTTTTTGTTTCTACATTAACATTCTAACTGATGGGCGATAGAACATGGGTATAGTTTCAATGTGCATTTCCCCAGTGAGTAGTGAGAAATATCTTTTCATATTTATTGGCTATCTGAGTATCCACTTGGATACTTTTACCCAAGTAGTATTCACTTTTGGCTTATGGTTATATTTACACAATTCTTTCCACTTCTATTTCATCCAAATAAATATACCTGCATTTTAATAGGTTAAACTTAGAAATCTTGTGAGTGAGATGACTAACACTGTTGAAAATTAAATTTTTAACAAATGAGTAAGAGACTTCGTCCAAATGTCTTTGAGAAATGTGTTCATAAGGCAGAATGATTACGTCCTGTCCCTTTGATTATAATTGATATTAATATTTGGTATGGTTTGTGTATAGGTGTCTGCCAAAGCATGCAGTCTTGGGCAGGTTGATTATTGTGGGTGTGGATGCTGCACCTGCCCTGGTTGCCTTTCAACGTGAGGAGGAAAAAGAAGCCAGCCACTTGAGCTGCTGCTCCTCCTCCCTGTGCTCCTGCTCCTTGCCGCCGCCATGGAAGGTTGCTTTCTGCTCTGTGCTGCTCTGCCTTGGGCCCAGCTGAACAGGGACTGAAACCTCCAGTAACTGTGAGCTAACTAAACCTTTCCTTCTCTAACTTGAGTGCTGGGTATTTGTCCCAGCAACGAGAGAAGAGTAACTGAGACAACATTGGAACCCACATGTCCTACCCAGGTCAACAGAACAGTGGCTAACAATGTCTTACCTTGCATATGAAGTGTCCCCAGGTATGAGCAAAAATTTCAGCAATTATCAAATGCAAACATTGTAAGTCTTTAAGCTATGTTTTCATTTTAGTTGTAAAAGCACAAGTAAAATACATTTGGATGCTTCACATTGCATATTCTGTATGTTTAGGTTTAAATTTAGTTAACTCTCCCTGTTAAAAGCAGTAAAACATTTAGGAGCTAAGTAGGAATTGCAATGCTAACTGAGATGATACAGACAAAAGAATCTAACAGTTCTTTCTTCGGTAGTAAGCAGTGTTTCCTTCCATAGTCCGTAACTCATTCGGTGAGAGGCCTCCTTGTGGAGTGTCATATTATTAGGACCACTAAATAAAAATAAAACCTTACTTGCTTAAAATCAACATGCAGTATAACATACCCATTTCACATCCAGCTTAACACTTTTTGACCAACACACACTTGTTGGCCACCGCAATTACAAAATGCAGCATACTCTTCATCCCAAGGGTGCTGGCCCGTCCCTTAGAAGTCAACCCCTTTTCTCCTTTTCTACCCTTCACCCAGCAAGCGCTGGTGCAGCTTCTAGAACTGTAGCTTAGATTTCTAAATTCTGGAATTGTGCACAAATGAAGTCATACCACACACCATCCTTTGTGTCTGACTGTGTTTTCTCTGCGTAATACTTTCGAGGCTCCTGAGGTATTTGATCTTGAAGCTCAGCTCTTCTTCATGAGCCATGCGGGCGTTTGGACAAATCACTCTTCCTTTGCATTCTCAGCTCAGCAATGGTCTTCCCGACGCCTTCCCAAAGGGTGGCTATGAGAATTAGGAGCAAGGAGCCTGGCGTGGTGCTCAGTGATTCCATCAGATCCACAAGCCACATCATTTACACCACTCTGGAGCTTTCCTTCTGTCTGTTCTCTTAGAGAAGACAGAAGAAAATAATTCCAAATCTGCGTCCAGCATCACTGAAGCACCATGTGCTTCATGACGGGGGTGAGCACAGAGGAAGCTCTACAATCCTAAGTGCTCAACGTTGTGCTAAGAGTCTCACTCGCGACCCTGCTTCCTCGTGCCCTGCCTCCTGCAGACTCAAGCAGATTCGAGGCAGTTAGCTCCGCTTTCTCTGCCCTAGTTGTCATTTTGCCTCTTTCTAAAAAAATAAATAATTTCCAAGAAATTAATAATCTCAAATAATTTCTCAAAAATTATACTTTTTTCTCCTCCACAATATCTTTTTCTCTTCCCCTAGAGAAAAGAGAGAATGAGAGAGCAGGACCTACATCTGCAAGGAGACCCCCGTGGAAGGGCAATATAAAAGCCTAAACATAAAAGGCCTTCCTCTTCTTGGAAAAAGATCTCATCGCGCCTGACCTGATTCCATCAAGTGAGGCTGTGGGGGAGGAAAAGTAGCCTGAAGAGTTAAATATTTTTCCCTGACTTCTCACTTCTGCCACACGCATCTTCCGCCCACATTAGAATATGATTTCCATTCATCATCTTCTTACTTTTAGCACCGCCCCTATGGTCCCCAAGCCTCTGTCCATCTCTTCAACTTATGCCTTCATGATTTTATCCATCTGGAGAAGGTGTGGATGAGGGGAGCTTCGACCGGGGCACTCATCGTTCCTGCGGCAAGGTGAGAGACTCAGTAAACTGGTGTCCTTGGGACCTTCTCAGTGACCTCTGTCACCAGCGCCCCTGCTGTTCCAAGTTCTGCCAACACACCGGGCACACGCACATCACCAGCCGAAAAGGATCTTAGATCTGTGTCAGCTGGGGCTTCTCCGATCTTTGGGCTGTAGCTGCATTTGTTCAGATGGGTCTTTAATCCTTAAAGTATGGCAGTGGCTTTGTCAGGCATGCAATGGCAAACAAGAAAAATGTGTGCAAAGAATATTTTTAAATAGTACTTAGTCCCAGAAAATTAACAATTCCTCTGGGTTGATATCAACGGCTCTGCTATCGATGACAAGTTATTGACATGGACATACAAATCAGAAATAAGATGGTGAGGAAAAAGGTAAAAGGTAGGGGAATGCAGGATTCTAATGATATTTTACCTCATTACTTGATGATTTTTAAAAATGTTTGTATGTATTTGGTATATGGTCTCACTATGCAGCTTGGACTCATAATGATCCTCCTGCCTCAGCCTCCCCAGTGCTGGGACTACAGGCATGTGCCACCATGTTCAGTCTTCATGGCCAGCTCAGCATGCCTGGGGGAGAGGGCAAGGCCAGCAGGGCATGTGATGACAGGAATTTAAGCCAGGTCCTTGAGCTTTCCAGGCAGGTGCTCAGACCACTGAGCGACCTGTGCAGCCTCTATTTATGATTCTCAAACCTGCTTATTTCACTGAATGTAATTATGCTTGTTGTCGGTCACACTTTTCTTTTTTTTTCTCTCTCTTTTTTTTATGAGCAGAATATATTTATTGAGGGAAAGAAAGCTCCTGTATGAGAGAAGGACAGGAGTAGGGCCCAAGTGAGTTGTTCCCCGGGAAGCTGTCTCTTCCGGGGGCTTTTATAGTGTAGAAAATGGGAACTCACTTAGGTGGATATGGGGTGGGACAAAACTAAGAAATGAAGATATGGCTGTACTGCAATGTGAACTTTAGTTTCTATTCTTTAACATACTAATAAATATACCTATTCCTTATTTCATTAGAGAAATGAATGAGGTACTTTCAAATAAGACTTTAATGCAACCTTAAAATAAGAGGGAGGGGTGATGCACTTTATCATGTTTAACTTTGATAGAGTCCATGTCCATCCAGTTTCTCCACACCCTTCTCAGCATCCGAGTCGGCAGTGCTCACCTGACGCTGCACGTCCCCACACTGTCCTACCCACACTTTTCTATTCTGAGCGGGTCCTGTGACTTGTTCTTCCCTACCAAATGCAAATGAAGTAAAGGTTTCCATCCAACCCATAGCAGAGAAGAGTGTGCGCATCTTTTTTGTATTCTCTCCTGTCCTGTGGTTAATAATCAACGAATCTGCTGTGGACCACAGATCCATCACAATCAGACTATCTGCACCACAGCAGAAGAGCCACCTGGGTAAACGCAGTCCACTTTGCTGGCCCACAGCACAGCAGGCTAACTCAACTGATCTTCTAAGTAGCTAGGCTTTAGCATGGCTTGCCAGACAGTAAGGAATCACTAAAATAATAACAGATAAACTGCAGAAGCATCATCATCATCATCATCAGATTTGGATTAACAGTGGCAAAATCTTTAGTAGGCTGTCAAATAATATCCTGCTTAGAAATATCCTGACTCATTCCTAAACGATCATCTTTTTTTCTCCAGTACTGACCTTACTGAAAACAGAAAGCATCTTGAGTTTAGATCTCAATTGCCTTACTTATAAACCAGGTAGAAGTTGGCACTGTTTCTTGATTTTTTCTAGCTCTCGGTTTGTCCTCCTATAAAACAGAAGTCATGGTTTCTCACAGAAGTGTGTAAAACACATCAAATGAGCTGCTGAGGGTAAACTGGTAAATGCCATAAGTGCTGTGCACTGAAAATATAGAGCAGTTTTTATTTTGCCTAAAACTCCCTTTTCTTTTCTCTGCTTTTGGAGAGTAAAATGATGTCTGAATTTTCCTCTGTTGTTAATCAGTTCTGAAAGTATCACTCTGATATAAAGAGATAGTGTACTGGTTGATACATTGTGTTAACTTGAGAAATTTAGACATTTAATTAAGTGACTCAGCAGAGAGCCAGAATTTGTAGTTTGCAAACATCCTCATCCTGGGCAAGAGGAGAGTGTGGACATTGTGGAGTTCTACAACCCCTCCCTAGAATATAGAGGCCCCTCCATAAAAGGCATGCAGGGCCCACCCTAGGGTGTGGAGGGCCCTTCCTAGAGTGACTCAGCACTTAAAAGCTATAAAAGAGAGCTGAGGAAGGACGGAGTACACCAGTTTCCTTGGAGGAGCTCCAGTCTTTGCAGTCAGCATGGAAGGAAGGGAGAGAGGCTTTCTAGTAGATGCACCTGTTTCTCCTCACTTTGCACTTTGCCGTTTTCCATCACCATGAACTGCTGCCCTCTGCCATGTGCCATTCTACCTTAGAGCCAGTGGAGTAAGGACTGAAACCTCCACTAACTGTGAGATAAATAAATTTTTTCTTAATTTCGGGTGTTGAGTATTTTGTCCCAACAATGAAAGTAAAGTAACGGAGCCAGCTACTTTCTATCATAGTAGCATTTTTTTTTAATTTAAAACTTGATTTTCATGAATCTTTTCAAAAACTAAGTTTGTTACATCAAATAACTATACTTAAAAAATAAAAAATTAAAAACTATTACAACTTTATTGTGAATTCTGGTATTAACACTGTATTCTTAATTAAGTTTAATTGTTGAACTTTTTAAAAATTTTAATTGACAAAAATGATATATATTTATGAGGCATAAAATGATGTATTGATGCAGCAGTGAGCACATTTTCATCGCACATAATTATCATTTTATGGTGAGAATATTTAAATCTGTTACTAATTTTCAAACATAGAATGTTTTATTATTAACCACAATCACCATGCTGTATGACAAAGGTCTTTAGCTCAGAAAGTGTTTTCTTTCTCTCTTTCTTCGAATTTTTGCTGGAGTTCTGGTATTTATAAGGAACTAGATCAAAATCTCTATTTTTTTTTTTTTTTT
>NDGM011084295.1:0-14635 GCA_002564305.1 Octomys mimax | reverse complement strand
TGGAACAGGTATTTTTCATCAATTATTGATATGTTGAACTTTAAGTCCCTACAGAATATGATAGAAAACATTTAAAAATTAGAATGTATTTTAAAAATAGGCATAAAGAATTATATACTTCTAAAAAAAAAAAAGAATTATATACTTCTTATAGGACGTTGATTCTTAGATGAGGTTAATACAATTTTCTGAAGTTCGTGCTGTATCACTCTGAAGTCTAGGAATACACTTCTAAGACTAACAGGTCTTCTGTTACAAATAATGCAGCTTCCGATTTTAGGAAATTTTTTAGACTTCTAAGCACATTCAAAATTTTATATACATAGGTAAGGTATGATATGGGGTGTGTGTTTTTGTGTGGCATGGTTAAGAGACTAGGCAGATCACATATACTTGAGTAACAAATCTAAAGGTTCCAATTTTGAATTTTTGCACTAATTTTAGGGAAAAAATTGGCAAATCCATTTTTTTTTGTACTTGCCCAGATATATTTAGCTCATGCAAAGATAAAATTGGCAGCAGTGTTTAAAGTTATAAATTTTAAATAGTAGAGTATTTGAAAGTTCTAGTATTTTAAAGTTAACAGTTTTTTAGTTTCCTTGTATTATTGTGAAATCTAGGTGAGACAGAGACTGAGTTTCTGGAGTACTGCAGATACTCGGAATGATTTGAGTGTATTCTAGGCCCTGGTGGTAGTGAAGGAGTGGTGTTAGGACCCTGAGAAGTCATGAGCTGATGGAAGGTTACATGGTTTCCAAGGCAGGGAGTAATGCGAGCCATGACAACTACTTACTTCATTCCACCAGTCCCCCATCAGTCTTCCTTGGGCCTCTCAAAGTATCTCCAAGCAAGGAACAATTTTAACATTTTGTGGCACTTAGCCATTTGACTTTAAGAGTTAAAGACTATCAGGATGCTTTGTGCTTTGAATTTAGGGCACTGTTGTGCATTCTGCAGCGGAATTTGGGTGATGGGGAGGAGCCCCCTACAGTTCAGTAGCCCCTCGGGTGTGGAGTTGTGGTGGATGGTGTTGTGGATATGGGTGTGTGCCCGTGGCCCGAGGACTCTGTCCTCAGAGAGATGCGCTGTCGTGTGAACTGAGGTCAGACTGCTTCTGGAAGTGTGGGGGGAGAGCGGAGACTCCTTTCTGACATTCTGAGCCCCTCGCCTCTACTCCTACTACTTTCTTATTTAACACTACCAATGTGAAAGACATGTGCACTCGTCTAAAGCATCCTAAGACACTAAAGCATTCTAAGTGTCTTCAAAGTAAAATGAGAAAATTTGGGAGCTTTCAGGCATTAACAGTGTTCATATGTAATATTTCATTTGTATACTTAAGCGTATCAAGCATATTTCGGCTTTGCATAATTCTTAGTCCTTCTTAAGCCCTTCCTGATCTGCTGATGATTTTATAATACTACTTCAAAGAAAAAATAATTTATGAGGCTTAAAAAAGGGGAAGTAAGTTTCTTGTTTTGTTTTCCTCTGCATGGTTAGTTACTTCGCTAAATGGAAATATTGGGGTAATCAGGTTTTTTTGGGGGGTTGTAGATGAAGAAAGGAATGAAAGACCAGGGAAAACATGTTCAGTCAATAATGAAATGGAAAACAATACTTTCTTTTGAAAATTCTTGAAAGAGTCCCACTATATAGTTCAGTTTAATCTTAAATTCACTGTGTAGCCCATGGGCCCCGAAGGCCAAGCAGTTCTGCCTTAGCCTCTGGGCGCGAGGATGGCCCAGCTGGCCAGCACATGCTTCTGATGGTAGAAGAAGCGGCCGCTCGCAACGGCCAGCCTGTGCTGGCAGAGTGGGCTTGAGCGCTTTGATCCTTTGTGTTCACTTTGTAGCTCTGGACCTGCTTTTGAAGCATTGCTGTGATCTTAGGTTGTTCGGAAATGTCTGCCGCCGTGACCACTGAGAACGTCTTCAGAAGCACCATCTCCAGGTTAGGAGGGAGGCGTTTCAACCAGAAGTGTACTGATAATAAAACCAATGACAGCAGCTCTTCAGTAGTGTTATGGATTCATTTATCTACTTATTTTTTTTTTTTTTTCCAATAGGCAGTATATTCAAATGTGGCAAAAAAATTCAAAGCAAAATGACATAGCATTGAGAGTGCTCCTTCCAGGCCCTCCTCCATTCCTGTCGATGCGCTGCGCAGGCAGTCTCTGTTCCGTTCCTTTGGAGCCCTGGGAGGATGCAAGATATTAGCAATTGACAGATTTCCGGCATTTGCATTACAACCTTAAGTGAAGTACTATGTCATGCAACCCAGTGTTTAGCATGACTCCAGATCTGCCAGGTCAATAAAGTTGTCTTTAACAGAGTAAAATATTTTAGTGTCAGATTTGAAAATTAAAATAATTAAATAAAATGAATACTCCCTTCTTAGGCGTCCTAGGCATGTCCCCAGTGTCCAGGAGGCTTCGTGGCTGTGGCAGAGCATGTCTATGGTCATGAGTGCGCGTGTGGGGTGTGGTGGTGTGTGTACGGTAAGGGACTGTGTAGTGCTGCGCTGCACTTTTTTAGACTTTAAGTATCTTACTGGCTCCATTGTTTTACAGAAAGGCTAGCTGTGCATGTTATCTGTGTAGTAACAAGCCATCATTTGCATTCTGGCCCCTAATTAATAGACATACATGTTTGTTTCCCCTCCAGCACACTCCCCTCCTCTTTGGTATTAGCTGATCATTTCAATATCTTTCATGCAGTTTGTAATCTGTTGTGGAACCTGAAGAGGCAGAAGCCATGTTCTTTACTGCTGCTTTTGTGTAAGTTGGAAGGTTTAATTTAACTTATATATCTAGATTCACAGTGATCGGTTATTGGGTAGGGCATATTTGAATTCGATTGAACTCAAGTAGGAAGTCGCTGATGGGCATAGAAGCAAGAAAATTCCTTGCCCATCGGAGAAGTAGAAGGTCAGGTATGCTAAGTATTTAATTGAATATTCAGTATTCATTTTGTAGCCATTAGCCAGTGGGTTTTACTAAGATGCCATCAAATGCTGTGCTAACCAGGCGTGGTGGCTTAGGCCTATAATCCCTGTACTCAAAAGGTTGAGATGAGAGGACTGCTGGGAGTTCAAGACCAGTCTCACGGCTATAAAAATGAGCACAAGGGGGGTTGGGGAGATGGATCAGTAGAATAAGGGCCTGAGTTCAATCCCCGGTTCCACCAAAAAAAAAAAAAAAAAAGATTTAAGCAAGGTTGCAAGTTCGATCTCTGGTACTGAAAAATAAAAATTAAATGCTGGACTATTAATTCAGACAGGCACAGCAGTGTGCCCCTGTAACCCTAGCACTCTGGGAGCATGAAACAGGAGAGCCACAAGTTGGAGCCTGCAAAGGCCCGGAGTTCAGTACCCAGCACGCAAAACATACATTTGAAAATAAAATTGTTTTATTTCTCTTAACTCTTTATTGTAATGTTGCCTTCTTGATCTGAGATTATTTTTTAGCATTTTTTTCCTGCCATGGTGTTTATGGAACATAGGCATTTCATTAGCTATAGAAGTTAAGATTCTGAGAAATATGGTTCCTATCCCAAAGGAAATGGCAACTTTGGCCCTCAACTGCAGGGTTGTTTAACTAGACATATGGCCTACGTTGTTACTCATAGCCTGGGTGTTTCTTCCTGAATAACGACAGCAGAAGAACAGTTGATCTGCAGAACAGGTTATTGGTTTTGAGTGTGAAGTAGTCATTAATTATGCCATTAGTGCAGAAGAATTTTTACTCATTTGTGTCAACAGTTTGAAAGCTAAATTGTCAAGAGCCTTGCTGTTTGGATTTAGGACTTCTGTAGCTGGAAAAAACTAGCTTGTTGATGTACAGTGACAGGACAGAGAATAAAATAAAATAATTCGGCACATTTTCTTCTAGCTCAGAAACGAAACTGAGAATTCAGAGGTAGCATGGATGTTAGAAATTAAATTGCCAAATAGGCACTAAAAAGGAAAAATCAGTATGAGTACTCTTTTCTCTTAGTATTTTTTGTTTTGGTTTGGTTTTTGAGATGGGGTCTCTCTATATAGTTCAGGTTGGTCTTGAATTCATTGTGTAGCCCAAGCTGGCTTAGAACTCAAAAGAGAGATTCCCCTGCTTCAGCCTCCTGAGTGCTGGGATTACAAGTGTGCACCACCACCCCAGCCTCTCCTAGATTTTTGAATCCTCCTCCTCGTCCTCCTCGTCCTCGTCCTCGTCCTCCTCGTCCTCCTCTTCCTCCTTGTCCTCCTCGTCCTCCTTTCCTCCTCTCCTCTCTTTCCTCTCTTTCCTTTCTTCCCCACCCCTGCCTTCCCCTTCCCTCCTTTTTTTCTCCTCCTTCCTTCTTCCTTTTTATCTCCCCAAATTTCCCCAGTGCTCCTTTTACCTAATTATGAGTGCTTCCAAGCCTTTTTTGCAAAACAAGTACAAAACCACCCATAGTGCAAAGCAGAATAGTACATTTTTTAAAGGAATATTTGGGTAATAAATTGACATTTTTATATTGTTCTATAATAAGATAAAGTTCTAAGCCAGGATTCATGCCTAAAAATACTTTTCAGAAGTGGTAACAGGGCCAGGTGCTCCTGCATTCCAGGGAGCATTTGAAGTGAGCCTAATGCTGCTCAGCTGGCCCTGCTGCCTGGTAGTCCGATGCAACGAACCAGTGCGCTTGGCTCCCTGGCATTTGACAGTATTGGTTTTGGTTTCAGATAAAACTGGTCCAGCCAGAAGTCACAGCACTTGGCAGGCAGCTGGTGTAGAGTGAGCTTGGGGAAAGCAGGTAGAGAGCTCAGCCTCTACCTTGCTGCTCCCTGCTTTTNTTTTACATTGTGTTTCTCCTTCCTGAGCTTCCGTCCTCCATGGTAGAAGAGGGTAGATGATAATGTGGGTCAGGGTGTGGCAATAATGCCAGCATGTGTCCACAATTTGACAAATTCATTGCTACTTGCTCGTTATCTGTGTTGTTAGAAAGCAGCCCATCGCACTGCTGACGTCACTGTACTAAGAGCTAGCAGGGGCAGGAAGGCCCTTTCCTCATTTGCTTGGCTCAGCAGTTGGAGAATGGGATTGACTAAAAGCTCCCTAAATCTGCTGGTGTAGTCCTCATGCTCAGTGCAAGGAATTGATCCTTGGTGCATGTAATACAAAAGTGTATAATGATCTTAATGAAAATCATGTTCCTTTTCGAGAAGAAAAATTTTTCCCCTGAGGAATAGGCTGTGAAGATGATAGCAGTTTTGTTTTTTTTTTAATATCACCACATGGAAATTGCCTTTCCTTTTAACTTCTTTTCTTCTATATAACACAAGAGTAATTTTTACTTCATTTCTTTGCTTTTTTGTAAGACTGACAGACCATGACTGAAATTTTTCTATTGTATAAACCTGCACAACCTACGTTGTTCAAAACAGAGAGTGGGAAATTGACACCATTGTAACCAAAGTTCATGCACTGAAGAGATTTTTCTTTAAAAGCAGATCTTCTGTCTCTTGTAAACAAAAAATTGCAGCTTTATACTTTACCACAAATGATATAAGATAGGCTCATTCTAGATTCTCTAGTTATTGATAAAGGGTAGGATCTACAGTTCCTGACTTTTTCCTCCTTCAGGATGACTGTGACCCCATCATTTCATGCTTAGGGGGAGAGTGAGTAGCATTTGTCGCAAGTTCTTTAGTGCCATAACCCCTTAGGTTCTGGAAGCAGCGTGATCGCATAGCCTGAAAACAGACTGTACCCGTAAGTCAGAGCCTTTTACTAAGGCAAATACGGTGGAATGGTTTTACTGATTTCGGTTTTCCTTGGTTCACTTTATGGTGTAAGGCAGGATTATTCTCCTGCTTCCTGAAGGTAAAATTTGAGCTTATTTGGCCTTAGCCAGCTTAGTAGAATATTCCTGTAGTTCCATGGTTAGCGGTTTTGGGTGCTTGAGTCTCTTTCTAGATGTGTTTTCTACTTCTTTCTGTACTGAACAAAGAATTGGTCAAGACAAGTGCAAAAGGTAGCGGGCTTTTATACTTATTAAAGGTATGGAAAGAGAAGAAAAATGCTTGGCAGGGTGAGATCGAGTATTCTTCCTGAAAATAGGAAAGCAGTATTCTACAGGGTGAGAGTGACGCCCTGTGAATGAGAGCGTGGTGACAGCCATCCTCTGTATCCTCCCTGCCTCAGGCTTGTGTCGTGTCTAGGCCGTCTTCGCAAAAACCTGTTTGAGTTCTTGTGAGAAGCACTGAAGGTAGCACTCTGATTAGTTCCAACTGCAGGGCTTTGGGCAGTGTCCTGGAACTCTGTAGATCACGCGCAATTCCCCAGAGTTTGCTATACCCTAATCTTCTGCCTCATCTGTAGTTGGGAGGTTGAGGCAGGAGAATCCCAAGTTGGAGACTAAGTCAGGCCAGATGGTGAGTTCAGCATTAGCCTGGGCTGCGCAGCAAGACCTTATCTCAAACAAAAAACAAAAAACTGCTGTCAGAGAAGTAAGTTTTATTGAGCATTTCTTGGTACAGTTAGGACCCATATATTTTCTTGGAAATATAGCTGGCACATCCAGATTGAATAAAGTATGCTCATGCACAGGTTCTATGCTTGGAAAGTTTTAAAGTATTAAGATTTTCCTGGTAAATTTACTTTTCAGTATGTTTCACAAAAGAGTATGTAAAATAACATAGATCCTTAATTGCTAACTTCAGATCCAAATGAATGTTTTTTAAAACAATTCTTTCAAGTTCTATTACTTAAGAATTAAAGTTGCAAAATGGATAATATATCAACCATTGTTGATCAGCTATTCTTGTTTTGAAAATTTGTAATGAGTATTGTTATGTTACCCTGTTTCTGCCTTTGTTTCTGATTTTTGTTCTTGCTTTTGTTTTTACTCTTCAAAATAAAATAAAAGTTGTAGTTTAACAGCAGTGGTGGTAGATTGTGTGAAACTGGTCAGTACTGTTGAATATCAGCTCACCTGGTAGGTGTCAAATGCATGACATATGCCACAACCTCAGAAGCTGTGGTGGTTACTGAGCTTGTGTAAAGTAAGACACTGAAGCTTAAGTGTGATTCAGCTAGTCACGTGGACAGGCAGCGGCAGATCTCAGGCTAGAACCTACATGTTGTTTGAAATTCATTTGCATCTTGAAATCACTCAGCTTTCTGCCTTGGACAACTGCCAGGGTGAAAAAGCCAGTAGGATTAGAAAACAGTAAGAGTGACCTTAAATACTGTGTGACTAAACACTTTTTTTCTGATTACAAAATTAACATGCTTAGCCCTGGATACTTGCAAGAATAATCACCCATGCCACCCAGAGACAATGATGAGGGGACTTGCCTTTCCCAAAGAGTATTCTGATTGAGATACAGATTCACATGTTTTGTGTAAAAACAAGTCATTAGTGGCCAAATACTTCAGGAAAACTATGGGTCAAACTTTTTTCTTCTTTAAAGAGCTTCCCAGACATTTTAGCATGCTTTTAATAGGCTTCCAAAATAGAAACATAGTAATATTTTTCAGATTCATTTGTTAAAAGAGTATTGATTTATCTCATGGTATTAGTGTTATTGCAGATACAATGTAGTGCATTCTGTAAGGAAAATTCATCCTTACAGACTTTTTAGCGAACATTTTTATTTTAATCACATATATTTTAGTTTTATATTTCTTTCTCTAGGTCTATATTATAGGTCATTTTAATTATTTTACACTCATTAAAAATGCTTTTTGAGCCAGGCTAGGTGGAGCATGTTCCTGATATCAGTTGATTCAGAGGCTGTGACAGGAGTGTCTCATGATCTTGGCTGGCCTGGCCAAATTAGTGAGACTTGTCTTGATAAATTATTTAAAAAGGGATGGGAGATAATAGCTTAGTGCTAAAGTGTTTGCCTAGCGTGTATGAGACCCTGGGTTCAATCTCCAGCTTAGGGGTGGGGGGCGGCTAGTGAACCCCGTGTGTATGTTAACCTTTCACCTTTGGAATATTGGAGCTGTTTGCAATGAGACCATGCAACCATTGACTGAAAAGGCATGTGCTTCAGGCTTGGGAGAGTGTCACTCAAACTCCTGCAGGTAGTGAGGAAAACAGCCTCAGGATTTGGTGCACAGCGAGAAGCTATGAAAGCCTTTACAAGTTGCAGAGAAACATCTGTGTGGTGGTTCTGTGACTTAACCAGGGTGAGGTGGCAAAGAAAGGACCTTCTTATGGGCCACAGGAAGTCAGGTAGGGAAAGGAGTGAGGTATCTGTGCGTACTTGGCTCTGATTTGCGTATTCTTCAAGTGTGGCCTGTTTCCCGGGCCACATGGGTGTCTTCCCAGCAGTACAGGCAAAGCTCCGCCACAGGAGTTCTGATTATTAATCTGTGTGGTGGTGGGGGGGGGGGGTTGAAAGGCTTGGGAGTTCTTAGGTGAAGGTGAAGAATCTGGACCTTTGGACAGAGGTAGATTTGAAGGAGATGTAAGCTTGGGTTAATTGGAGAGGACTGTATTTGAAGCTATTTAGTAGCTAACTCAGTGCAAGAAGAAATCTTTCTGTTTCAACTGAGAGTTCAGTCATTTTTTTAAATTAACAAATACTTACTGAAAGACAACCAAGCCACACATTGAGCCAGGCCCTAGCAGGTAATTGTACTGAAAATATTACTAAACAGTACATAGAAATTACATTCACGGAATAAAATCACTTTGGCAGGAAGGGAAACATGATTCAATCTTATTACAAATACACATCTCTGAACAACCTCCAGGGGATCGTAAACAATACTCTCTTTGTTTTAAAATAAGGGAAGTCCAAATTGCTGAAATGCCAGTTACTGTGCAGTTCTAAATGCTGTTTTCTCTTTTTCTTCTCTTCGTACCTAGAATGATAGAAGGCCATCGGGCTCCTTAGCTGTCTTAACCTTTCGTTGCTGTGATTCTAAAATGTGTGGCTGGGCATGTGCTTCCTCCTAGCCCCCCAGATTTTCTTGAAAATTAGTGCAGCCTGGACTTTGGGAGATGAGCATTGATGCCTCTTGGCTGGATGCAGGTATCAGCACTGCCTTTCTCAGCGTGGGATTTTTCATGGCACGTCTGGAGAATGCTCCCATCACAGCGGAGTGGATGGCGAGGTTCATTGGGATGCCAGAGGGAAGATTCCCAAGGGCAGCGTTGTACACGCTGGGAGGCTGGAGGGTCATTGCTATGGCAGCCAAGGGTAGCTAGCTCTGGCCTGCTCCTTCCTGCCTGGGGCCCAGCAGGCGCAGGCCGAGCTGCCAGTTTGACACCAGGCAACAGTAGAAGTTATTCTTCATCTGAGTGGACTCTAGCAGTCACTTTTGTTGCCTTAAACATGTGACTCATCTATTTAAAAGGATAACCAAGAGACTGACGATAGTCTGGGACAGTTATGAGACTTTGGACAAATGACCTATCCTGTTTGTGTTTGTACCTGTGGGTTTTGTTTGTCTGGTTGTTCTGTTTTTTTTTTTTTTTTCTTTTCATCTGAAAATGAAGAGAACATACCCAGCTCCTAGGCTTATGCTTAGGATTAATTGAAAGTATTTATATATAAAGCCATAAAATGTTGGCAATAAGCGCGCATGATTGTGATTTTCATTTAACAATGAAACGCCTATAGAGCAGGTATTAACATCAGTCACTTGAAAAGCTTGCAAGACTTTTTTTAAGATGCACACTCCATAGTTGATACTTGGCTTAGGGTTATTGTTTGCCAACTACAGGTAGGGCTGTTGTGTAACTCATTAATTCATAGAATGTGATTCTCTGTAAGCAGGTTCTCCAGCCCTTTGCATAGCAATCATTAGAAAAGGCTCTACCCAGTAAGATGTGGAGATAGCGCACAATGTGTACATTATAAAATTTTATTATCGTTTCCTCTAGGAAGGAAAGTAAGCAACTCACCAAGTATGTTCTTCCCTGGACTTTATTGTTGACAGTGGTTCCCAGTGAAAGGACCTTACCTTTGGGCCTGCAAAGTCTCCTCTTAAGAAGGTCGATTTTGTTTTATGCTTCTGTAGCCCTGGCACAGGTTCTGGTCCTTGTACACAGACTGGAAGCTGCTCACTGGTTGGTCTTTCATTAGTCACATAATTTTCACATCTGCAAACTAGAAACAGCCCCTCTACACTACAAATAATATGTAAGAAGAGAACCATTACTTACTGCTGATAACATGTCTTGAAAGAAAGTGGTCCTGTTTGAGTGGGTTATGCATTTTCTTTCTAAAGTCCTGATAAGTTTCCTTCCTGTGACAGTGCCTATTCTCTTGGGTGTGGAGAGGGCGATGACATCTGAGTGGGGGTGTTCTCATCTTCACGTCAGCCCACATGCGTTTCCACATGAGCACACCTAATTAAAATTTGTCAGTGCCATTTCTGGAGGAAGACAGGTTATTATTTTGATCATACAGCAGACAGTTGTGGTTTTCTTCATTGAAGGCCTCCCAGCCAGGCTACAGCTGCTCATCAACTGAAGATTGGTGCGAGTCTTAGAGTCCCTGATTAAGATGTGTGATTGGGCGAGAGAACAGTCTGCGAGAGTGTGTCCACATTTTAACTGGTGTAGCTTCTAAGAAATGCAGGCTTGGGGTCGGGGAGATGGCTCAGTAAAGGGCCTGAGTTCAATCCCCAGTTCCGAAAAAAAAAAAAAAAAAAAAAAAAGAAAAAAGAAATGCAGGCTTTCTTATCGAAATTTGCTGTTATTTAAACAGTTTGAAAGCATGTCATACATTATGGTTTTGTTACTTCAGAGAACTAGGTAATTTTAAAGGTTTGTCAAGCCCCATTGAGTTTCCCGACAGTCCTCACATCTTAAGAAAATAACAGCATCTACTGTTTGCGTAAAACCATGCTGAATGGTGAGTGCTTTTAGAGTTCATGAAGTTAAAAAAAAAAGGGGGAAACTAGCTGTTCTTTTTTTATCCTCTTCTGAAGTAACTACACAAAAACCTTTAATAATCTTCCAGCTTTTAAGTGAAGGATGCACTTTCAATGAAAGTCAGTGAAGCCCTGGCATGCGGACTATAAACAACGGAAACATATCAGCTTTCTCAGGACTGTTTCCTTTTCTGCTTCACATTCACCTTGTGTTTGACACTTTGGCGCATTCCTGTGTGTTGCTGAGCTTTGTCACATTTTCGTTCTTTTCAGTTTGCTTTAGGAAGTTCTCTACACTTCCTAACCTTCATAGTTTCTAATCCGAGGGAGAATGTTTAATTATTTTACATCTGTATTTGAGTAGTCATGTTTTCAGAAATTCTTAAAATGCCTAATAGTCATTGTTTTTCTTTGTACATTTTTTTTTCTTTTTTATGTATTTAGTACAGGGTCTACAGGGTCTTGCTACACAGATAGGACTCATAGTGATCCTCTTGTTTTCAACCTCCCAAGCGCTGGGATTACAGGTGCGTGCCACCACACCCAGTCTCAGTCCCTGAGACTCAGCTTGGCCCCAGGGAAGGGCTGACAAGGCAAGCTTGGGATCAACTTCTGCTTAAACAGGCGCTTTAATAAGCTGAGCTATCTGGCTGGCCCTTTTTTTTCTCCTTTTGAGACAGGTTCTTGCTATATAGTTTAGGCTGGCCTGTTCCATTCATCATTTTTAATTTTCTGAACGGTCTTAGTTTTAAATATTTTCCCATTTTTAATGTTCATCATGAGTTATGAAGCACTTGTAGCATTCTAGTTTCATTATGATTTAAAAATCAATTTCATTTATTTTCCTTTGTCTTCCTTAGAAATATACTTCATGTCTTAAAGCAGTCTCAAATTTATTTATTTGGTACCTAGAATTTAACTTACGACTTATGCTGGTCAGGGAGGTGCTGTGATGCTGAGCTATACCCCTGGCCCTTCTTGATTTTATGGAGGATTAAATATTTGCTAGAAACAAACTAAAGCTTATTTTTTGGCATGAGATAGTATAGGATATAAACTTTTCTTTAAAAAGTGCCTCAGTATTATCTCTTAAACAATTGCTCTTTCCTCCGTGATTTGAAATGGCAACTTTAACATGTATTCAACTTTCATGTGTTTGCTACTGGTTTCTTTTTTTAAAAAAATCTCGGCAGTTTTTTTTTTTCATCCAAAATATTTCACTTGAGATGTCTTATGGCATGTTTTAATAATCTGATAGGGCAAGACATAAGGAATGTTTTAAGACATTCCATTTTCAAATGACTTTGGCATCAAGCAAAATTTAGAATTGGAAATAAGAATTGAATTAGTTGAATTACATTTTTTAAAAGACTTTTAAAAAATGTATTTAGGACAGGAGCTAAAGGGTCTCAATGCACAGATTGGACTCACAGTGATTCTCCTGTTTTCAGCCACCCAAGCACTGGGATTATAGGCATGCACCACCACACCCCATCTCAGTTGCCCTTTCAATGTGGCCTGGAGGCAGGGCCACCAAGAGACTGCAAGATGCTGGCCACCGTGCTCTGCCTAAGCAAGCACTTTAGTCTGCTGAGGTATAGTTGAATTACATTTTCTTATAAATGTGTAGGGAGTTGGTGATTTTACTGTGCTGAATTTTCCCGTTCAGAAACCATTTTCTGAATGGACCCAGTGCCAATGTCTTCCTGTGACGTCCTCTCTGCTGCAGAATGTGACATTGTACCGGCAGATAGATGGGTTTCCCTTTGTGTGAGCAAATCATCTGGAATCTACAGAATTAAATAGGTGTCTTCAAGTAGTGTTGTCATTTTGATACTGTCTTGAAATGTAATCTCTTAACACCAATGTCAGTATCAACTGAAAACTTGATTAAAGCTTCAGTGTCTCTGACCCCCTCTAGAGCTACTTAATCAGAAGCCTGAGAGTGGATTCCTGCCCCTGTGTAATAAATAAGCTCCAGGTGCTGATCACGGGTGAGGTTGAGAACCCCAGGTAGAGTACAGAGTGTTATCCTAGCATAGCCACCACTTGTCATGTGGCCTGTTGCTAGAGTTATCTTTCTCTTTTCAGGAGGAGGGCTTGAATGCATGGCTGGCCTTCTCACTGAGCTGCATCTCCAGCACCTGCCAACCCCTTTTAAATTTTGAGCCAGAGTCCCACTGAGTTGCCCAGGGTGTGCTCTGCTTTTACAGTCCTCCTCCTTCCTCAGCCTGCATTACAAGAGTGTGTCCCCATGGCCGGCTGGAATGGCCAGCATCGTAAAGGGCGTCCATGCTCAGAAGCGAGTGCTATATTATTATCCGGGTGCTTTCTGATTAGTGAGAACTGAAGCAGTGAGCAGCACACGTGTTAAAGTGGGCAGCAGAGGGGTAGGACTGGAAGTGAGGTGCACTGTGATTTTGGTGGAGAGCTGGTGATGCCTAGGAGAACCTGGAGATTCTTGATGTGGAATGGTGAGGGTAAACTGACCAGTTCTCATTTCCAGTTCTGCGTTTTGCTTGGAGAAACAAAGGCATGATTCCTGGTGTGGGACATGAGTCTTGTTCAGTATCGGTATTTTTATTTATTTATTTATTTATTTTTTGTGGAACCGGGGATTGAATTCAGGCCACTGCGCTTACCAGGCAAGTGCTTATTCCACTGAGCCAGCTCCCTGGCCCCAGTATTGGTATTTTTAAAGCAGAGAGACATATAGTGCCCTGCTCTGACTGAAAATCCTGACTTCCATGGTAGGAGTGTGTGTCGGATTAATGATTAGACTTCCACTGTTACACACAGCGGAATAAGACACTTCCATCATATTTCTGTAGTTTCAAAAACTCAGAGGGCTGGGGATGTAACTCAGTGGTATGTTGCTTGCCTGTTCCGTATGAGGCTCTGAGTTCAATCCTCTGCACCATAAAAAAGAAAAATAAAAAACTATAAAAGTTTGCCACAGATAGAATGTGCAAATGGAATAAAGGTTTAATGTCTTATTTCACATGGTGAAGGTATTAATGTGTAAAAGTAAATATATAAAACCTCAATTACTGAGAAACTGGAAAAAATGTTAATATAGTCAACACTCTTAAAATACTGAATTTCAAAAACTAGGGTAAGTAGAAAGCGAATATGATTTATATGTGACTCAAAAAGTTTATAGAAAGGACCAAGTGCTTGATTTGTTTTTTTGAGACAGGGCCTCACCGTGTAGTTCAGGCAGCCTTCAATCCTCGTGCCTCAGCTTCTCAGTTGCTGGGATTACAGGCATGAGCCAGCATGCTTGGCTCTTGATCTAGCTAATGTTGAAGGTCACCTAGGTCCTCCAAGAGCTGTATGTATAGAATTCAGGAAGAACTTTTCTGCCAAGAGTACAAGGACTATAGTGTGAAGTCAACAGGGAAGATGGGAGTTGCTAAACCAGAAAGGGAAGAGGGATTCAAAATGAGGCATGAACAGGGCTGGAGGATGCTGATTGGTGGACAGAGTAGTTTCTTATGAGCAGAACATATAGTTGGGTAGCAGTAGGCAAGGTTATAGGTAAAACTGGGTCCAGTTGTGTTAAGTTCTTCAGAGGTTATAGTGGACTGAAAGACTTTTTGTTTTGCTTAATATGCCTTGTTTGTTTGTTTTTTTGAGACAGGATCTTATTGTGTAGTTCAGACTGGCCTTGAGCTCACTAACCCAGGCTGGCCTGGAACTCATGGGTGATCCTCCTGCCTCAGCCTCCCAGGCCTGGGATTATAAATGTGTGCCACCATGCCTAGCTTCTTTCTT
>NDGM011084294.1:0-22039 GCA_002564305.1 Octomys mimax | reverse complement strand
GGGGAGGAGCGGCGGAATGGTGGGGGGTGTCCGAAGGGGGCGGGAGAGGGTCCGGCCCACTCTACGCCCTGGCAGGGAATGTGTCCCCGCCGGCGGGCTAGCAGGAAGCTCTCCGCACACTCACTGGAGCTGGGGTGGGGGTGGGTCTCGAAAATGCCTTTCCTATGGTATTGTTTCCTCTTGAAATTCTACTTTTAAGATTTTGATGAGGAGAAATTAATTCAAAATATGAAATAAATTATATCAGTACTTCTTGGTAGTAGAGTTTCATAGCAGACTTAATGAATTGATTCATAGAAAAAGAATCTACTGTACTTTTTGTGTCATTTAAATTTTTCAGAATTGGGCCATTTTATTTTTATGTTTTTAACATATATTATTGATACATATTAGCCAGGGTTACTGTGACATTTTCATACATACACAGTGTGTATAGATCAAATTTCCTTTTCCTATTCTTCGCCAACCTTTCCCAATCTCTATTCATCTGTATTTTATTTTTAGTTGACTTTTTTAACTTTAATATAAGAGACTATACAATACTTGCCTTGCTATATCTAGTTTATTTTTAACCTAATGATTCATTTGTTCCATCCATTTTGCTGCACATATTGTTTGCATTAATGCATCTTAATTATATTATAATATTATCTATCCTTATATCCCTTTTGTGCCCCAACTCCCTTCTTTGTTAATAGTCTCCATTTTAGTTTATGTCATCTTTTTTCTGATACCAATGTTGAGAGAAAAAATGTGATGTTTGTCCTTCTGGATCTGAGTTACTTTTCTTAATAGGATGCTCTTGGTTTTATCCATTTCCTCAAAAGTGACATGATTGGTTGACTTTGTTTTTCTTAATGCTGGGATAATATACCATTCTGTTTAAATCTATCATCTATCTATCATCTATCTATCTATCTATCTATCTATCTATCTCTGACTCTATCTCCATCTATATCTCCATCTCTGTTTCTATTTCTATGTATCTGTATTTTACACTTTGTTTGTCATTATCTTTAACTTTAATTTCATCCTGAATATGTATTTATATTTCCTGTCAGAAGATTATAAGTATTTTTTCTCCACAAAGTGATATAATTTTCTTATCATCAATTATTGATTAATTCTTTCATAGAGTTCTTTAAATTGAAAAGAAGTTGCAGTCATAAAAGTGGTTCACAGGAGTGCGAGATTGCATTTCAAATTATGTGTTCGCTATATTGTTACACTTTTGTAAAAGTATTTTATTTTAATTTCATCCTAGAATGTTTCTTTTTTAAAATTAGACTATTGGTTAAAATGCAAACATGTTATTTGTGCAGTGGGTGTTTATGGTTGCATATGAGTTTAAGCACTATCATTTTCACTGAATATTTCCAGCACTCTCTACAATCTACCATTTCAAGCAATGATAACTTTTCAAGGGAAATTTCTTTATCAACCACAACCTCCACAGTTCAAGGGCAGTTTTTTTTTTCTGTTTTCATCCTCATGGAACCATACTGTGTGTTATTATGTGTCAATGTTCTTTGGTTTTATTTGATATCTGGGACTCATTCATAGTTGTACTTTTCTTTTGCTGCTGGGTAGTACTCTTATGTGAATATTCCACAATCTATGCATTTTGTTCTTTACAGATTTGTAAGCTGCTTTGAGTTTTAGGCTATTATCATTAAATCTGGTATGGACATACATATTCCTATATTTTATTAGACATGCACACCTTTTTCTTTCGTGTATGTATTCAGCAAAAGAATTTCTAGTGACAGGACACAAATATCTTTCATTTTCGTGAAGTCTACCAAAGAATTTTTGGTGTTTTGTACCAATTTATGAAAAAAACCCCAGAAAGTTAAGAGAAAAATTATATTCCCTGTAGACATTATATCCTAGGTTATGTAGAAAATAAACCCATAGTGTGTGTGTGTGTGTGTGTGTGTGTGTGTGTGTGTTTTGTGGAATTGATGCATGTGCTCATGGAAGCTGAAAACCCCTACAATTTTCAGTTATCAAGAAAGCAGCCATAGGGCCGGGGAGATAGCTCAATAGTATAAGCGCTTGCATGGCAAGTGTAGGGTCTTAAGTTCAATCCCCAATACTGCAAAAAAAGAAAAAGAAAGCAACCATAATTCAGAGTTTGAAGGATTGAGAATCAAAAACTTTGAGACAGAGATCCCATGCTGAGGACAGGAAAAGCTAAAAGGAGATATCCCAGTTTAAGCAGTAAGGCATGAAATAAAAAGGTTCAAATTCCTTCTTTTATTTGTGTTTTATTCAGACATTGAACAGACCAAATGATGCTCAACTACTCTCAGGTCTGCTGCCTATTTCTGAGCCCACCAGCTGACATAGAAAACCAACAAATATGTCCAGAAGTTCTCACAAAACATGCAGGAAAAAAGGTTAATCTGGACACCTGCTTGATTCCTCTAGGAGACACATGTAATTAACCACCATGAGCATCTTCTCAAAGGTCAAAAGAAAACAATGTCTAAGATTTGTACTAATAGTGTTTGGACAGAATATCATGTCTGCCTCTTGAACTAGGAATAACTACTACGAAGGCAACAATATGCAATGTATTAATTATTGTAACTATCCTCCTAACCTATTTTGAAACTGTCTCATTGCTATTTGTTTCTCAGTAAAACTAATAAAAAAGTCTTGAGGTCACCTATCGCATTTATTCTCATTTTCATTGATTTTTCAGAAGACAGCTGCCATCTTATGAGGAACTTAACACAATGGCTAGCAGTACTAGCTTTAATGCTATAAAAGATCAACATATAATAATTTGAACTTTTTCATTTCATTCATATGTGACTTCTATAGACTACTCAAATTATATTTGGGTTTTCCAATTGGTAAATCAAGCAGAAAATATTTATTAAATAAACAATTTTTCAAGTTTTAATGAAAAGTGAAGTACCATATAGATTCAGGTAGTAATGAAAAGAGAATGGCAAAAATAGTGAATATAATAAAATCACAAATAATTATATTAACATACAATTATATTGTCATCATAATGTAATCATCATTAGTATATTTCTTTTCAAAATCTACAATTAGGGTATTCATCTACAGTGTAATCTCAAAAACCACTGGCATTTAAAATAAGTTTTCTCTGAATTAACCCAACTGTCCATCTGATTACTAAAACACTATTTCATTTGGGTTACCTCATGAAGAACACTACATTTAAGAGAACAAGCCAAGAAATTTTGAAAACAATATTTGGAAACATCAAGAAACTTGAATATTTTATCTAAAAATGGCTGTGACAAAATGTTAAAATTTTGTTTAATTATTACATTCTGTGATAAAAAATGTCAACAGAACTTCTACATATGTAAAAGCCATGAGTGGAAACAAACCTCAGAGATAGAAGAGCAATACTCAACTGGGACAAATAAACCAAAATTTTGAATAGGAATCTGTTATAGAAACCATACAAATGTAGGAAGGACAGAGGTGGCAAAGATGACTACAAATCATTGCAGTAATCAGGAAGGAGAAAGTGAAAAGTTAATAGGCAAGGTGTATGTGAATCTTCTGGTAGAGCTAAGAAAAGACTGAGACTAAAGATTCTCATTTGTTTACTCCATTAATAGTGGCTAGTGGCTCTTACCCCAGGTGAGAGAAAAAAGTAGAACAGTGGGTAGGTGATTGCTGATTATCAAAGATATCCTTTGCAACCAAAGAGATGAGCCCTATTTTTTCTTTTTCCCTTTCATTTTTAATGACATAGCTATATCTTGATGAAATTAGCTCTTTTGATCAATGTCATTATTTTATGCAGTTAAAAATTGCTCCTCTGTATTGAAGGAAGTATTTCAAGATAAAAGGAGTAGTAGCTGAAGTCTTTTTTTTTTTTTTTTTTTTAACATTCTCAGTGCTAAATAATTCCTTCAATGGCCATGGAGTCCTTTTTCTTTCTTTGCATCAGTATTTAATCTCCACTTCACAGGTTTATTAGACTCAAGAGTGAAAAATGAATCTGTGCACAGAAGGTGCAAGAATAAAACTTTAGAATTTTTGTAATTATTTCACAATTTCTTTCTCCCCCTGCCCTTACACTTTGAATTGTTTTCTCCCACTTACTGAATAGAGTCATAAATGAATAATGAAGCCGGGTCTCTCTAAAGAACAGTTCACAGTTATGTTTACTTCCTTTGTTGCTAGACAACTACACACACTCCCTTTTTCTGGTAAATCCTTTACAAATTTACTGTCATCCTTGAACATAAAATATAGCAAAATTGATTCCTTTTCTTTATCTCCAAGGTTATCTATTTGAAGTGGTTCATAAAGATTAAAAGACACTAGAGGTAAGCTTTTTTCTTTACATCTTGGCTTATAGCTTTTTGGCTGGCTCTTTTTTTGGACATAATCTCATTATTTTGAAACATTAATTGATTATTTGAAGCTGATGCCCTACAAAGGTCTTGGATGAAGTTTATTTCAAACATTATGGCAGTTTGAAAAGCATTGTGTAACCAATTGACTATGTAGAGGAAAAAGAGTACCATGGGTAAAGTGAAACTGTGGGCTGAGGGGATTGGAAAGAGCTGGGTAGAAGGACTTCTAAACTCAATACAATTTCATAACTCCTTAGAGAACCTCAAATATATCATTTTACCTCACTGATTTCAGTTTTAGTATTAATTAGAGCTGGTAATTTGTACCATGGGAAGGAGCTCTAGGACCTTCTAAGCAGAAATCAGTATATTTACAAATGTTAATTTCCAAATCTCTGTAATTAGTACTTGTCTTGAGGATAGAGATACAAAAATAATGCTTGGTTTAGATTAAGTTTTTGTTTTAGATATTTTTGTTTTCATCCATTTAGTCTTACATGATGATCTAAAATCTTTATTCTCAACTGCAGGGAAGAACAAAGAGCTACACAGGTGAAGAATGGCTAAATCTCACTGTATAAATTTACTATAGGAAATTATTGTTCCTGTACACAGTGACTACTCTAAAACTTACAGGGTAAAATTCATTTATGGCACCTAGATTTAAGAGACTATTTTTATACTTGGAAGATCATCTCTAAAATGTTGAGAAGCATTCACACAAAATGGGTTTATTCTTTGTCCATATCATGCATTTAGTCTCTTCTTTGAAACTGTATCACACACTTGCTGTTTGAATGTTCCCAGGAGTCACTTTCTTTTAACTGAGACACAGTAACACGTACTGCTACAGTTTACTGGAGGAGACATTTATTTAGCTCAGAATTTCAGAAGACGCAATTCCGATTGGTTGATAGAAGATAGAAAGGTCAGGGAAGAGAATAATGAAGGAAGCTGCTCGCCCCATGGAAAGCCAAAAAGGAGAAAAAAGAAGGAAGATCCATACAGACATGGACAAGAAGGAAGGAGCCAGGGCACAGAACTGCCACAGCCAAGTAGAAGAGCTTAAGCAAAGGAACAAATTCTACAGCAATGGATTACAACCAAAATTATAAAATAAGTATTAACAAATCCAGAGTGATATAAGTGAATGATTAAATAAGAAAAGAGATTGATTTCACATTTAGAATGAATTAAAAATATTTACGTAGATATATTCTTTTTGTCAAGGAAAGTAGAACACAACTCTCTCAGTTCTTTAAGTCTTATATATGGGACTCAAATAAGCCATTACTGAAGTACATTCAACAAAGTACTTGGCCACCACCCCCAAGATCAACCTAAACAAATAAAATTAGAAATTTTCACCCTCCAGGAAAAAGGAGACTATAACTCAAAGCGATGAGGTATCTTCAGTGAGATTCCTGGAAAAACCAATAGCAAAAAACAAACAAAATATAATACACACATAAGTATATATGTATCAAGATAAGATTTTAAGTATTTACATAAATATACATGTATTATGTGCTTACCTAATTTATGTATTTATTTAAAAGAAAGAAAAGCTTTACCATTTCTTTTATTTGTGATGATTCTGTTTTTTCAGTCAATTTAGCAAATCTTGAAAGAGTACTATTGAATCAAAAAACCAAGTTTCTAACATGCAATATTCTATTAAAAATTCTCACAAAGTTAGTCAGTATATTTGAAAGCTATCTTCAAAGTATTACATACTGGTGGAGTATGTTTCCTCTTGTATTTATTATCTTTTGCAAGTGTGGATTGAAGCAATGGAAACACACACAGTGTCATATCCACTATGTTGCTTTGTGTTAGAATAAAGACAAGAAAAGGAAAGTGAGATATCTCACTTTCCTTTTCTTATGCTTTTCCCCTGTATTTTAGGGAAGGGTCTATAGGGTGTTCAGGGTTCACTAGATAGGATTTATAGTGATATTCCTGTTCAAAGCCTCCCAAGAGCTGGGATTATAGGCGTGTGTCACCACGTCCAGTCTCAATCTCAGTCTCACCGCACCCTGGGGGTGGGGCTGGCACCGCAGGCCTGGGGATGAAACCCTGGCCCCTGTTCCTGCTTGCAGGGGCTTTAATCCACTGAGCTATTTGGCTGGCCCTTTTTTCTTTTCTTATCTTTTTTGCACTTATTTGTTTTGTTTTTTTTGGAAACTGGAAATCAAAACCAGGACCACACCCTTACCAGGCTGTCACCATGACCCTGACCTATATGTCCAACCCTTTAATTATCTGTTTTGTATATTTTTTCCATAAAGTTCTTAATGTGTCTTTATCTATTGTTTCTGAAACATTTATTTTGTTTTATTGTGTGCAGCTATTCATGATTCTCCTTTCATGATTCTCAGCCAGAATCTCACCTGATGACCAGGCTAACGTCATTCCTCATCTCTCCACTTTTCATGCTGGCTGCCCCAAGTCACTATGCCAATGTAAGTGATCAGAGGCTAACAAAGAGGCTCTGACTGAAGTTTCCTTTAATTACTTCTTCCGCCCCTAGAACTTGCTTTCACATTAATTTTATTCCATGAGAGGCAGCTTTCTTTGTTACTCTTTACATGTTCTGCTAGATATAATTTTCAGCCTGTCAACTTTTTCAGATGTTCGATATTTATCCAAAAGTGATACGCTCCTATGTATTCTTTCATTAGAATTTTCAGGAGACATATAGAGCCAGTACAAACAGGATATTTCCCTGCTACCAAAAGACTAATGCTTAATTAAGGAGTGAGAGGAGACAGACAATAGACAGTAATTTTGCTATGTTGAAGCTTTAATATAAATGCGAATGCAGGTGTTTATTAAAATCCATTGGAGGAATTTCTAGATGACTTGATTGGAAATGACTAGTGAGAGAAGTCTTGCAAGGGGAGGTGTTACAAACGAGTCCTTAGAAAACAATGGGTGATGGATGGAGTAGTATCGGAGTGATCTGAAGTTCAGTGTGCAGAAGAGAAATTCATGTTATTGAATGTGATTCATTTAGGAGATGGGATTAGATGTAATTGAACAGCAGGAAAAAATGCAGAGGCAAGCAGGAAACATCACGAAGGGTTTTCTATGTCATGCTAAAGAGTTTGAGTACATCAGGCACTTGACACAATCAGGTTCATGTATTAAAATGATCATTCCAGGAATAATAAAGAGACAAGATTGAAAAGGGCATAATTAGAATCCGGCAGCACACAGCTGTTACTTCAAAGATTTAGTTGAAACATTGAGATAATGAATTATGACAGTGTAAATACGAAGGGAGAAGAGATGAATCTCCAGTGCCACTCATAGTATCATCAAAATCAGCATATTGTAAACATTTTTGAATAAATGAATAAATAATTCAGGACTTGGGTGCCTGTCCAGTTCAGATGGTATAAAGTGGAACTGCAGCATTTCAATGAGTAAAATTTTCTCTCAAGGACAAGTAGGAAACAGCAAAAAAAAAAAAAAAAAAAAAAACATGTGGTAAGAGACAGAAAACCAGATTTCAGGTGAATAAATATCTTATCAATACTATAGCTTTGATATTGCTAAAAAGGAATTTTAAATAAATCTTAATTATCTGACATCTGATGAAGCAATGCATAGCATGTTGTCAGAATGATACAAATTTTGTGTTCCTTTGTTTTCACTACTAAAATGCTTCATTCTATTGTTTGTAAGTTGCCATGTAGAAATTGAACTAGAGCTTATTGTATAAACTTGGCTGTTTTCTGTTTGAACTCGCTACCTTTCTTCCTTCTTTTCCTACACTCATGTACTCTGTGTTCTGAGGTCTACCTTGAATAGAACACCAGGACTTTTACCTGTACCTGCAACTTCTAATTTGTTCAAATGACTGGAAAAGAAGAATCAGGTCATTAGCTCAATTCTATTCTGACTTGTGAAGCTGCCAAGCCAGTTTTAACATTTTGCACTATTTGAAAGGGTAGCCACACAGAGCCACAACAGAGCTTCGAAGTGACTGTGCCCCCTCAGCTTCACCTAGCCCCATGTCCCAGGCTGTCTGGAACCAATGCCAATTCCCACAGCAAAGCCTCCTGAATGCTAGTTCTACCCATGATTGGGCCGAATGTGGATTTGTGAGCAACTCAGCAATATAGGCATCTGCACATTCAGTCGGTACATTTGTAAAGAATATTGTGAAGGTGGGTTCTCAGGTTTGCCACAGATTGCATATACTTCCTATTTCTAGAGAACATGTCTTTGGCTTGCAGAATTCACTTCTGTTCTTCTATTATTTTGTGGATTATTTATTTGGCTCCTGCAAGATCTTACTTTCTGATTCAGAGCTGGTCTTCTACATCATCCTTAGATATGACTACAACAGGCTATCCGGTTTCTAGTATCTCTGGTTGGATTCTATAACCTCCACAGGTTAATTCTAACTGTTTTACACCAGGTGAGACTTTTGCTGTTACTCACCAGGAGCACAAACAGGACAGAAGTGTCATCAAAATGATGGAGGAGAGAGATCGTTTTGCTTACAAGAACTACCTGTCAACATCTTCCACTCAGATGCCAGTCACTGTCTGAAAGGACATTGAGCTTGATGAAATTACCTGTTTTTACTGGAATAGAGCAGTCATATTTCATTTAAGTGAGTCAAATTTAAGTAATACATTTGATATAAATGGATAGTGAGATTGAATGGGAAGAAAAATAATTTCAGCTATTATTGTTGCACTGACATAGCTTTAGCTATATAGCTTACATTTTATCATCTGCAGTCATGGATAAGGAAAAGGATCACATGGTAATAAGCAACTTGGTTGGTGTTCATGTTTGTCTGGTTTGGACTTCCTCATTCATTAGGAATAGATTGCTATGAGTCCACACCTCCTGATCAGGTATGCTATTTTATCATAATATTTTAGACTGATTACAAAAATAATTGTCAAATTTGTTTTAAAATTTAATGCACAAATTTCTTCATTGAAAATGTTATATTATTTGTTTTGCTCTTTTTGTTTGTTTTTGAGACAAGGTCTTGCTATGCAATTCAGGCTGGCTTTGAACTCACTATATAGCCAACGCTGGCCTCAAACTCATGGAGATCTTGCCTCAGCCTCCCGAATGTTGGGATTACAGGTGTGCTCCACTGTGCCTGATTAATAATATGTTTTAAATAATTGAGTTATTTTATGGAAATAAGATTAAATTTGTTTCAAAACCCCCAAGTCATTCATAAATTATGATTCTTTTTTACTTTTTAGAGACTACAAAGTGATAAAAAGAAAAAAAATTATAAAAGATAAAGACTTTCACTAAACAAAATAATAGGAATTCAACAATGGTTGTTTTCTTGCATAATATTATCTTCAAATTAGTTGTTTGGATTACCAGATATAAACATGCAAAATTGGTAAAAAAATCAAAAAGTTACAAGAAATTAAAAAGGAGAAGAAAACAAGTTTAAGTATTAACTGTTCCTTTCAATAGACCAACAGAAATAAGCAGTATAATTATCCCAGTTATCCTGCATAGATACAAAAATATATCTTTTCCCTTTCTTTTGCCCTTTTCCTCATCCCAGTTTTTCCTTCCCATTGAACAGATTCTTTCTCTTTCATAAATCTATGGTAGCTTTCAGATTTTATTTACTCTTTCAGATTCTCACACTAGGGAGACAATATGATGTTTATGCATGTGGGTCTGATTTATTTCACATACCAATGTGGCTTCCAGTTATGATAGAGAATAACAAGTCATAATGATTAAGAATTTAGTCTAGAACCTATTTGCTTGGGTGAATTCCTGAGATTATCACTTGCTAACTGTACAACTGGTGATGTTATTTCCTGTAAACTTTTAATAAAATATGAATTAAAACTGTCACATATTAAAGAAGACCTACAGAGAAATTGATGACTGTATGAGATGTTAAAATTTTTTAAAATCCTCTATTGATCAAATGTTATACATGATTAAAGATTAGGGAACATTTACTAGAGAATTACCTTTAGTTTGGCATAATATCAGATTTCTAAAGTTCTGAGAGGTAAGAAATTAGGACATGCTAATGAAATTACAATTCTAATTTTCTTCCTAAAGGCATCAACCTGTTGTCTTAAATTACAGAGAGACTTTCCAATATATTTTGTTATCTGTTCAGAAAAGCAATGTGAAGTTTACAAAAACAAATAATATTAATTATATTATTAGAAAAAGCAATGGTAATGGTACTGACCATAATTTATGTTGATAGAACTTGATTCACAGTGATTCTTACTATTATTTGGTCAGTTTCTTATGTGTCGTCTTATCGACAGATAGTATGACTTCTGAAAGTGAAAAATAAAATAAAAATATTTTGTGCATCTCCAAGTTGGGACTATTTTAAATAGCAAAGTGCTTCACAGAAAATTTAATTTCCTTTTCACATCTTTCATCTTCTGTGGTGATATGAATGACTGATTGCAATCACTCTTTTCCACAGGTAATAGCTCTTTCAGTTCAGTCATTGGTTGAACTTTTAAAACAAATATTGATAAAAGAATTCTTCACACCAGCCTTTTTCCATATGCTTATTCTTTTTATCCCAAATCTCTGTGCTGTTTTGGACTTAAATCTCTGTCAAATCCTTTCATATTGCTACCATTTCCTAGTCTTATAGCTGTATTGAATTTCTATTCTTGTCATGGTAGAAAAATTAGATAGAAAATAAACATAAAATGAGCTAGCTTTTTAAATGGTGACACACAGTTTATAATCTTTAAATGTCTGTTAATTGGACTGTATCAGAACAGGGTTACCCACGCCTCAGGGCTGCCTGACCCATGTGCAACTGCTGTTCTTCATCAAAATGCATTCTTTGTGCAATGCCATAACTCAAGTAGACATAATGGTGCTTTTCTAAAATTATCCTAACAGTTGAAATATACTCAAAAAACAAATGCAGCAAGCATTTCTGTACTGTGATATTTTCATATTTCACCATTTTTGGCTGAATTACTGTTAATATTTTAATCTCATTAAATATACCCACTTTGTTTAAAAGTGAAAGAATTTCCTATCCAACATATTTCCATCTCTCATTGTGATTATGCAAATTTTAGTTGGATATCTTTTTCCATTTAAATGCCGTTCTAGTAGGGGGTTTCCTCACCAGGAAAAGTACTGGTCCAGGCATCTTCTCATAATTGGTGCTATTATCCAACTCATCTATTAATTAATTTATTTATTTGGTACCAGGGATCTAACTCGGGACCTTGTGCTTGCCAGGCAGGCACCTATGCTCTACCACCTATGCTTGGATTTTGTGGTCAAATCATGTAGGTAAAATGAAAAGACTCAGACGTGAAAAAACACAAATGAGATATATTCTTTTTATTAAATATAAAACTATGTTTATCAATTCAGTGAAATATATGTTTCACTGGAACTGTATTTTGGGTGTTCTCATTTTGGTAGTACTTTAGTAGAGAACTGCATAAAAGGAATGTTGCCCTCATTCTGCAGGCATAGTCATCTGGTTATACTGCAATTCTTTTTTATGTTTTCATTTAATAACTGATATGGTTCACTTTGAAATGTGAAATTTCTTTTATCAAATTTCGCATGATAATTGCATAGACTTCTGAATCGCTGAAATTTCTGACTTTTATCTTCAAAGCACTGAGAAATATTTCCTAAACTTTGTTCAGTAAAGCATCAGGATTCCTCCATTAACTTGAGGAACTGTAAGATAGTTTTTCTTACTTTAAGTTTCCTATGCTGCATAGTACCATGCTAAGGACTGTTTTGTAAAATCATGTTGCTGTAAAGACCAGTTCAAATTTGTATAAATTAGTGTTTACCTAAAATGTTATAAGCTTATTTCCTTAAATTATTAGATATTTTTAGGATTATGTAAAATATATCTTGATATAAAGTTGAATTAATTTCAAAATAAATAATAGTTTAATGACTATTTAATCAAAATATTTATGCTAAGCTCCTCTATTTAAAATGACTGAATTAAGTTATTGATAAGCATATACATATATATATATATATATATATATAGACTGCTGACATGCACAAATATAATAATATTCATTATAAAATACCTGCTAAATGTCAGGCCTGGTCATTGTTTTCACAGGGCTTAGATACATGCATTTTGGCATGTATCTCTTTAGCTCTTTATGTATTTTCAGTCCTAAAAGTTCACATTATATTTTCTTTTCCTTTTTCTTTTTTTAAACTATGAAAGCCATGAGCGCTTAGATATTGAAGGGTTGTCCCAAGACCAACATTTTAGCATAATAATCAGCCCAGTAGAAAGTCAACCATGGAAGCAAGTATCCAAAAAGATGCAAACTCTCTTTTCCTTTTGTGTTTATTTTTGCTACTTGCAGTTAGGGTGAAGCAGATGACTGTCACGTCTTACTATGCACTTGGAATCATGGTGTAGTGATGCAGGCTAGTGCAAAAGTTTTACAAAGCGAGGACTTCCCGCAATGGTGCTAGAAGCACACATAGCACTGGGTCTGTCTTTAGTAAGAACCTGGGAAGCATTTCCTGCTGTCTGTTCACCACCACTTCTGCCAACCAGTTTTGTTCCCACCTATTTGCTGAGCCTATTAAATGTTAACCATGTAATGTCCTCTGTGATCCACTTGGTACCCTTACTATGAGTCATTTCCTATTTAATTTAGAACATTCTGTATTGTTTCCAGAATATGAAAAAGAAAGATCGTAGACTAGCATGTATCTAAGTAGAGTACTGGGGAAAAGGAAAATAAAATTAGTATGTACAGAAAGAAACTGTCACTAAATTATGAGAATTAAAATCTCAAAAAGTTAATTTCAGGATTCAAAGGAGAGTATCTGTAGTAAATATCTGAAATAAGGTAAAATATCTCATTTCATAGGTTCTTCTTCAAGGGGAACTTAAAGCCATATATGCATAGAAGTATGCGAGCTCATCATCCTGACTTGCTTGGAGTGCTCAGACACTGGTGAGGGCAGATTGGGATGCATATTCTTGTTTTAATAACTAAGATTAGTTTCATTGTCACAGTTAAATATAATCATTCAATTAAACAGAGTTACAATGAAATTATTTTATTACAGTTTTTAGAGAGAATTTTAACTTTGTATTCTATCTAGGCTATGCATAGATATGTCTTATGCAATTGCTGTGTGTAGATACCTCCACCAGCTTCCCTTTTCTTAAATGTTTTGCTTGAGAAAATAGGCCAAAGGTGCATCATAGGAGAAAAACAATAGTTGAAAATGCTTTCTGCATCCTCCTCCTCCTTCCCCTGCCAAGCCTAGTGTCCTAGTCCTATTTCCTTTCTCCTTATATTAGGTGTATGTGAATTCTTGCAGTCACGCAGTAGCGGTGAGAGTTCATGCACTTTCTACCTCCTTGTCTTCTTGGCCCGTACTGTCATGAGCTGCAAAATGATAACGACTCAACATTCCACTGTAGCTCTTTGGGTTCTCTCTTGTTCTAATTGGCCCTTATAATATTTTTACCTCTGCTCTTGTCATTATCCTTTGGCTTTCCATGTTTGTTCCAAGAAAGTGCTGCTTTTCCTCACTTCAAGATTCTAGTTCTTGCGAACAAATTTCTAGACCCAGAACTGCAAATGGTAATAGCGCCACTTGAATTGCCTTTGATAACTTTAATGCCTATATCAAAAACTTGATTTTTATTAAAGAAATTCCCAATCTATGAAATTATATTTTAATATTATTCATATTTTGAAAATAGTTTGCATGTTTTTCTTTGGCTTTTATTACTAAATAGTGTGTTGCTATATTAGCTTCGAAATGGGGCTCTTGTGTTTGAGTATTGCACTACAGTATTTATCTTTGGCTTTAGTCATGAGCAGTAGGATATTAAGGCTACTCCCTTTATGATCAAGTGATTAGGAAAGGTACAAAGTTATGCATGTCTAAAGGACTGAAATGAACATCCTAAAATATCATTGTGTTATGATTACATCTAGACGTTCCCCTGAAGTCTACCACGGTCATAGGTGAGGCTCTGGGGAGGTGATAGGATTAGGGGCAGTGGAGCTGGCTCACTGTTGTGAGGCTGGGTCCAGTTACAGGAGGCAGCCCTTGGGTCTGTGGCTCAAAGGGGTTTCTCTGCACCTCCAGCTGCCCCTTTCTCTTTGAGCTTCCCGGCTAACATGTCCCGAGCAACTTTCCTCTGCCTTGCTGTGACATGCCAACTCACCTCCAAGTCAGCCAATGATGGACTGACATATAAGCCAAAATCAACTATGCTTGCTTCAGATTTGGGTGTCAGGTCTTGTGTCTCAGCAAGTAAGCAACTAAAACACCCATCGGATGGCTTCAGATAATGCCAATTAGCGATCAGGACCAGGATACTAAGATACTTGTATCTGCTCTCACTACTCTTAGGTGATGAGACTAGAAGTCTTAGCAAGAGCAGCTACACAAGAGAAAATACAGGACATTCAAGATGGAAAAAATGAAATTAGATCATCCATTTGTGAATAACAACATATGCATAGATAAATCTAAATATTCTATCAAAAAGCTATTAACACTGGTAAATTCAATAAAGATACAGAATATCAAGTGAATACACAAAAAAATGTTCAGAAAAATTATTAAAGGAATTCCATCCACAATAGCTATAATGATAAAATATTTAGAAATAGGTTTAACCAAAGAAATGGAAGACCTCTAGTAAGAAAATACAAACACCAATGAAAGAAATTTTATGGCAGGGGCTCCCAAACCACAGGCCATGGAAGTAGGCAGTGGGTAAGGTACTACAAGCACAGTTTCACCTGTTTTTACAGCTGCTCCCCATTGTTGGAATTACTCCCTGAGTTCCACCTCTTGTTGGATCAGTGGAGGTGTTAGATTCCCATAGGATCATGCACCCTAATGTGGACTGTGTTCCTATGAAGCATTTATCATCTGCCCCTTCTCTCTTTTTGGAAAAATTTTCTTCCAGGACACAAGTCCTTGCTACTCAAAAGGGGGAAGAATACTTTCATATATGACACAATGAAATATAAATATATGTTGCTTTCATGGACCTGGAGAATTAATATTGTCAAAATGATTATACTAATAAAGCTATTTATGGAGCCAATGAAATTCTCATTAAAAACTAATGACTTCACAGAATACAAAAAGCAATTTTTAAATTCATATGAAACAAGAATCAGAGAGCTAAAATCATCTCAGGCAAAAGAAAAACAATTGAACAAACAATAGGAAAACCAAAGCTAGAGAGACCTTAGGGCCTGACTTCAAAATATAATAAAAAGTTCTAGAAACAAAATGTCATGGTATGATAAGAGAAAATCCTAACAAATTAAGTTACATTTATAAAACCAAGTTGACTAGAGTTTCTTCAATATATGCTTTTGACAAAATTAGATATATTTATACATAATAACAAAACTAGATCTCTGCCTCTCACCCACCACAAAAATGAACTAAAAATGGATAGAAACCTGACTCTTAACCATAATAATACATAGCAAAAAATTGCTTCAATAACACATAAGGAAATCACTCAAGACATTAGTGCAGGCAATGATTTTTTTCTTATATTAGAACTCCAAAGGCACAGACATGAAAACTACAAACAGAAAAATGAGATTACATGAAAATAAGAAGCTTCTGAATAGTAAGAAAAATAATCAGCATAGTCAAGAGACAAAGAATGAGAGAAAGTACTTTCAAACTATCCATCCATCAAGAGATTAATTTCCAGATTATGTAAAGAAGGAAAACACTGGACACCTAAAAAACAATTCTATTAAAATTGGACTAAAGATTTGTATAGATACTTTATAAAATATGACATATAAGTGGCCATCAAATAAAAGACAAAATACTTTATTTTGCTAATTATGAAGAAACTGCAAATAAATATCTTATTCCAGTTAGTGTGACCAATATAAAAAAGACAAAAAATAAAAAATGCTAATGAGAATACAGAGAAAGAAGCCATTTAGGTTTCAAATAGTAGTGTAGCCATTATAGTCAACTTATTTAGATTGTTTGTGCCCCAAAATCTAAAATTACAACTACTTCATGATCCAGGATTTCCACTACTGGCTAAATATTCAAATGAAAGGAAGTCATATAAAAAGATACACTCCCATATTAATTGCAGCACTACTCAAAATAACTAAAATGTGAAAGCAATCAACATAGATGTCTATCAGAGGATGAATAAAGAAAATGTCAGATGTGCATGAACAATGAAACATTATTGATCCATAAGTAATGATATCCTGTTACTTGCAGAGACTTGGATTGAAGAGGAGGTCACTATTTTAAAGCAAAGTACTGAAACTGTCTCATTGCTATTTGTTTCTCAATAAAATAAATGTTTTAAAAAGTAAAGTATATCAGACACCCAAAGACAAATACTGAATGTACTCACTCAATTGTAGAAACTAGTGGATCACAAATTATTTGTCACTAGGATCTGGTAAGGGCACAGGACAGAGACAGAGAGAGAGAGAAAGACAGAAAGACAGAGAGAGACATTAAGAGACAGACAGACAGAGATAACAGGCAGAGACAAACACAGAGACAGAGGTAGAGACAGACAAGGTAGACAAAGATGTCCATAAGAGGAAGAAAGTCCCCTACCCCCACCATTAGTTCAATATGGAGCACCAAACACAGTTAGAGGAAATCAGTTTTAGTTTTTCTACAGAGCATAAGGTAACTATCTATAAAATGACCTCTGATATATTTCAAAATGTGCTAAAAGTCCAATTTTCCTGCATAAAAACGATGTTTAAAACATGGAAATGCTTATGCTTTGATTTGATTATTGAACAGCGTGTGCATATATGTGATTACCATAATGTTTCCCGTAAAGATATACAGATATTATGTTTCAACAAATAAATACAAAGAAAGTTATCAATGCAGCAAAATAACATTAATCAAAAAAACAGGAACAAGAAAATAGTTGTAATTCCATTTAGACAATTAGTATACTAGAATGAAGATTACATGGCTGGGTAAAAGGCTTTCATTGTTTTTATTTGTGAATGATCAATTGACATAGAGCAAGGTCACTGTGTATTAATATTTTGACACTATTTTCTACTTTTCTTCTTAATATTTGGTTTGTCAAACTGACCTGACAAATTTAGATACATAAAAAGGAAATACACTTTGTATTTTTATGGTGTTATAGAAAGAAAAGTGTCAATAACAAGATAAGCAATAAATGTTTTTTTCTATTGTTTGATTTCACTGTTGTCCTTGCATCTATAAAAGGGTAAGGATTCTCCAGACCATTTAAGTTTTCCATATTCCTGTATTTTCTACAAAAGAAAGAAAAGGAACTGCTAATGTAGATTACAATAGAACTGTACTTCGACTGTATGTTGTTAACTTTTGCAGAATCTCCTACTACCTCTCAGAATCTTCTTTCCATTATCTTTAGAATTAGAACCTTCAGAATGTCAAGGAAAGTCAGCGTTCAAAAATATTATAAAATACTCTTACATTCCATGGGCTTTTGTCAAGCTACTTAAGTAAGAAGAAAGTGGGTGAAAAGATATGAAGGGAGGGGAAGGGAAGGGCAAGATCAAAAAGGGACCCATGATTGGTAGAAGAAAATGGACTGACAATTCCAAAATTTGCTGACAATTATGCTTGGCCAAATTTATCCTGTAAGCTACTCTGTGTGCCTGAGCACGCTGAGGCCCAATCACGACGTGGCCTCCTACAGAGACCTGAGGAGCCCTGCCCCTCGGGAAAGCCTCTCTGCTGCCTGGCCTTGAAGAGCTCAGGTTTGGGTGTGAGCCAAGTCAATGCTATTGGTGGAAATGCTGCAAAAAAAAAAAAAAATTGGCATGAACTTCTTCTTCTGGGCAGACAGGCCACCAAGGTGCTGGGCATGGGGAGCCCCACAGTTAAGCTAGATGGTGTTTCTTGGACTGAAACAGGACTTCAGTTCCCCTCAGTGACAAGAAAGTCTCCAGCATTGAGTGTTCTAAGGTTGTGGTCTTGTGAAATGAAGATGAAACTCATTTTTATGAATTACATTTTTTGTCACACTTGTCGAAAATTTTCCATTACCTTGCTATACTGTTTTATTTATTTATTTATTTATTTATTTATTTATTTATTTGGTCAGGGTCTTGCTATGCAGCTTGGGCTGATAATGGTCCTCCCCCTCAGCCTTCCCAGCACTGGGATTGCAGGTGTGCACCACCACACCCAGTTTTGGTGGTCCATCCTGCATGTAGTACAAGAGATCGAACCTGAGTCCTTGAGTTTGCCAAACACCATTGAGTTATCTCCCTGGACCCATCTTGCTGAATGAAATAGTTCAATTTAAATCAGAGTATTAGGGGTTAGGGAGATGGCTTAGCAGATTAAGCACTTCCCTGGCAAGTGCAAGGACCTGAATTCAATCCCCAGTTCCGCCAAATAAATAAATAAATAAATAAATATTAAAAAATAAATCAAAGTATTAGAAAGTGTGGTTATCAGAGATGTAAAACAAAAAGTAGCAGCTGTTTAAAAGAAAAGTCTTATGTATTAGTCTTCTTCACATTGATGACACAAGATTCCTGATGCTTGGAACTTCAAAGAAGAGAAGTTTCTTTTAGCTCAAAGGTTCAGAGTTTGGGGTCCAGGGTGGGCTGGCTCAAGGGCAGAAATGGCTTGGTGGGAGGGCATAGCAGAGGAAAGCTGCTCCACTCAGCGGCATCGGGAAAGCAGAGGGAGAAGACCAGAGCCAGGGCTAAGATACACCCCAGAAGACAAACCCCAGGGCACCCCTCCTCCACCTCTGCTCTGCCTTCCCACAGAACATTCAGTTTCCTCAGTACAGTCTAACCACTTTCTAAAGTCTTATCTCTGAACACATGAAGACATTTTAGATCTTAACTATGCTGTCCTGAAAAGAAGATGATCAACTGTCCTGACTTTCTGTACAACAACTCTGGCACCCACAGAATCATCTCAGTGCCTGAAAAACAAAGACTCCCAGGCTCTTACACAGAAGCTTCAAGAATAAAATCTTTCTGGCTTCGGAGCTGTGTATTTGCTCGAGAAGCCCATTTTCCTAAGCTCCCACTAAAATAAGCAGTGTTTCTCAATGTCTAGACAGCCCTGCATGTCCATCTGTTTAGACATGCTTTCCTCTGTTGATAGGGGAGATAAACTACTGTTATTTCTCCTTTGCATTTTGAGTCTCTCTTCCCTGTATGCATGAAGTGCTTTCTAAATATCTCATTAATCCTCACAACATCCCTGTTAGTGGGGGAGCAAGCATTATAACTTCAGGTAGTGAAGATTCTTGTCACTCTAATAATGGCATTTTATTACTTAGCTTAATGTGATTTTGTTATGGATAACTGAAAAATTTAAACAGAGTAGCTTTTGCAAACTGGAATAGGAAATAAACATTGCCTTGAGCATAAATGCTTCTGGGTAAATGCTAAAGATTGACCGTGAAATTTGAAATAGATGAACAAGCAATGCTTTCTCTTCCATTTTTGACTTAAGTTGCAGTTTAAAAATGTTTTCTGTGTAGACTTCTCCAAGATTGGTATGTGTTAATAGTGGGAAAGCACAATTTTAAAAATGAGAAGGGATGCTACAAGTAATCTAATGGTCTGTTGAAATAACTCAACTTACCCATTGCTTTTTCAGGTGAGGAGGGATAGCATGGTATATATACATAGTGGTATAGTGAGTGACAAGGTGTTTTGACTGAGCTGGGGGACACAGTATGACCAGGGACTAAATCCTGTATCTTTTCACTGAACTGGATCCTCAGTCCCTTTTATTTATTTATCTTTTTTGAGACTATTACTAATTTTTTTTTCAATTTTGCCACAAACTCTTTCTGACTCAGCCTTCCAGGCTGTCAGGATTATGGGCATTGTTTATGTCCCTTCAAGCATGTTCAGGTCCCTTCAACCTTACTGAGGTTCTCAGTAAATCCTTTACTCTCTCTCTCTCTCTCTCTCTCTCTCTCTCTCTCTCTCTCTCTCTGACTTAGTGTCTACATTTTGAAAATGAAGAGTTTTAATTAAGCACTTGTCCGGTTCTCTCCAGTCATAAAATGATTAGCAGAAGGGTAGACATCTTACAGATCATAGAAGGATCCCCAGGCCTTGTTTCACGATCAAGGAGCCCAAGTTCTGATGCATCTACAAGCTTTTTCTCCTCAGGAGTTTTGAAAATGATTTTAAAAGAATCCTATTTCTCTTCCCTAAAAATATAATTATACTGAGTGTTTCCCTGTGTTTCCTACCTGAATCTATTGAAATTACAAACTAACTGAAACTTGCTGAAGAGACACTTGGCCTTACAGACCACTTGCCAAGTGCCAATTCTATTCCTAGACGTACTGCAGCTGGTGGTTGCCTCTTTTATAGGTCTGTGAACACCACACCAAGTATATTAAGGGGAAAATCAAGATTTTTTTCAGGAGATCAGTAATAAACACCATAATCCTCCTACAGTTGTAGAAAACAAAAATCTTTAAAATTACAAATATTTCTTAATTAAGAAAAAATGCATAAGTTGGAAGTCAAGAGATCAACAAATTAAATTGCTATTCACCTTAAATAGCAGTAATTTTCACATATTTATCACACTAAGTATTTTAAATATTTATATTGGAACAAACCTTTTCTGTTTTAAAAAGCTAAAAAGCTACATAGTTCAATTGTTTTGTTTGTACATTATTTTATAAAGACTAAAAACATAATAATTTCCCTTTCATAGCACAGGGAGTGTTGGCCCTGAAAGGTAATAAGGGGAATAGATTAAACAGAAATCGTTTCTGGATTCTCAGGCTGGTGTGTTATCCATTAACTTGCTGCTTGCTTTAGTATTTCATCTCCCCCTGTGGCATGTTTTACAGCAAGCATTCTGTCTTGGGCAGTGGTACCATTTCATTCTGCTATATAATTAAGATAGAATGGTCACACGAGTGATTTGCAGGGGCTCTAGAAATAGTAATTAAGGTTGCTACCTTCATACTGTCAGGCATTTACTTCTACCCCAAACATTACATGAAACAAACTGTTTAATTGCTGAAGAAGCTGTATCTCTCTCTAAGGGATTACAGTTTGCATGGAATGGAAGGTGAAAGTAGCCATTTTCAATGAATTACTACTCAGCCAAAGAGCTCACAGAGACAAGATTTTTCCATTGATCATATGGCTAATGCATCCTAAATATAAATTTCATAGGTCTTATAAGGATTTCCTCACTTTTCTCCTGTCCCATACAGTAAGGCTCTGACTTTCAAACGTCTTAGCTGCCAACTTTCACGGAAAAGAACTGAGCTTCTTCCCAACACTCATAGATGGTGAACACATGTGGAAGGAGCAGCGTGTGTGACAGACACCGTCACAGTGGTGCTGCTGGGAAGTGCAATGCAAGGACCATGGAAAGAAGAGAAAATATCTGAAGTTGCTGACTTGAGCCTTTTACAGTCCAGCATATTAATATAGCTTACTTTGTATACCTCATGGTTACATTTTTCTGCTAGATGGTTAAGACCAAGTTAAAGCAAGACCTATATAAATAAAAACTTAACTTTTCCTATCTGATAAGGTCAGTCAAGTCCCCTCAGGATTTATCCTGGAACTACGTACAGCAGTGTATTGGTCAGGGTTCTACTTAGAGGAACAGATATAATATAAGGAACAGATATTAAC
>NDGM011084291.1:0-11581 GCA_002564305.1 Octomys mimax | reverse complement strand
GTCAATTTCTAAATTTCACTAGCTGTTATTAGTATTGCTAATTGTACTACTGTAAATAGGATATCATATCAGCCTTAACCACATATTCTCCCTTGGGTAAAAATATTGGGAGCCACTTGGGTAATAACCTCACTGAAGCCCTATACCAAAGGACAGAGGACAGTGCCAAACAGAAACCAATATCTCATTCTCAATCAACAGAGAAGGCAAAATTTTGGGACATACAGAAAACAAGACTCTCACACAGCAGAGATACCTGGAAAATAGACCATTCACAGAGAGATTCTAATTGTAGTGATACATCTATCTACTATTAAATTTCCACAAAAAAGTATCACAAAAATCAAAATAAATAGTTCTCCCTGAAATAAAAAAATGACAAAAATAAGGAGCAAAATGCAATCTCAGGCCCCAAGATCACCCAGAACAAACCCAGGAGACAATAACATAGAAGAAATTGAAAGTCACACATCTGAAATCTCTGAAATAATAGCAACTGAAATAAAGAAACAAGTGCAGAAGGGTATAGAGGAATCAGATCAGAAACAACCTCCCAAGGAAAAAATGAAATGATAACTATAATGAAAGAATTAACTAAGCATTTCTAAAGAAGACACTGATAAAAAAATAGAGGAGAATAGAAATATGAAGGAAACCTTGAATGAGCAACATAGGAAAAGAAGTAGAATTCATGAAGCAGATTCAAAGAGATGTACAAGAAATAAAAAAATCTATTAAAGCTCACAAAACCATTTGAATGAAAGTGAAGGTAGACTTTCAGACCTTGAAGACAGTGTTGCAGCTAGCAACCAGGAAAGACAAATCCCTTAATAACAACAAAGATCCAGGAAATAATAATTCAACAGCTGCAAGATCATGCAAAGATGAACGATATAAGACCAATAGGCATCTATGAGAAAGAAGGCGGGGCTGGAGAGATGGCTCAGTAGAATAAGTGCTTCCTTGGAAAGCATGAGGGTCTGAGTTCAATCCCCGGTTCTGCAAAAAAAAAAAAAAAAAAAAAAGAAAAGAAAGAAAGAAGCAGCCAACACAAACAGCATAAAAAGAATATGGGCAGAATAGCAGAAAACTTCCCAAATATGGGGAAGCAACCTGACATTCAGGTATTACTCCAAATAATGTCAACCCAAGTAAAACTACACTCAGACATATAATAATCAAGATCCCAGACTTTCAGCACAAGAACAAAATACTAAAAGCAATTAGAGAAAAGAGATAGATCACATTTAAAGGAAAATCCATCAGAGAATAGCAGCAGATTTCTTCTCACAAACTATCAAGTCAAGAAGAGGATGGAGCAAAGTATTTCAAGTCCTACAAGGAAACAAATTCCAACCCAGACTGATATACCCTGCAAAACTCTCTTTCAAGTTTAATGGAGAAGGAAATACGGGCTGGCCAGATAGCTCAGCAGACTAAATTGCCTGCTTATGCAGAGCACAGCTGCTGGGCTTCAATCCCCTGTGAGCCGTGCTGGCCCTGCACTCGGGACACGCTGAGACAGAGATTGAGAGTGGGCTTGGTGGTGTATGCCTGTAATCCCAGGGATAGGGAGGCTGGAAACAGGAGAATCACTATGAGTCTGATCTACATAGTGAGATCCTGTAGATCCTGTAGGCCCTGTCTTAAATGTATAAAAAGAGCAGTAAATACTTCCATTACAAAGAAAAACTAAAGAAATTCATGAGGACCAAACCAACCCTATACAGAGTATTAAAAGACATTCTAGAAAGGGCTCAAAATGACTGCAGTTCTATGAATGACAACAGAAAGAACCCACCAAACAGAGCAAACAATTAAAAAAGTGGCATTAGTTTTTCTCTTCCTTTGTCATATATTCGTGTAAAATTAACAGGAGTCTGTGCAGCTCAGAACAAGAGTTGTATTAGGGAGTATTAATTCCTAAAGACTTCTGTGTCTCTTATGCCAAGATGTAGTCTAAGAAGTGGCTTGAATATATTATAATATAATATAATATAATATAATATGATATGATATAGAATAATATAATATATTTATTTACTTATTTGATACAAGGTCTTGTTACACAATTCATGCCTGGTTTCGGTGCTGGCACGGCATGCCTGGTGTTGCAGGGCCAGTATAGCATGCCATACTGGGGATCAAACTCGGGTCCTTGTGTTTGCCAGGCAGGTGCTTAGATTTCCAAGCTTTCTCTCCAGCCCTTAAATATTTGGAGAATAGAACTATACTACCTATTTTTATATAAAAGCCTTCACTGGGTCCACATTAAGAGTTCAGAATATCTGATCTTAATTAATTTACAGAAATGAAGTGTTTCTTCAAAATCAGGTTACTGAACAGAAACTGGAATCTTTACTTCTGTCAGAGAAAATGCTATGCTGGGTCTAGATGTCCTCTGCGGACCCTCATGTAGGTTGGGTTTTCCAGAGGTGCCTGAATCTAGAGGATGTGACATTGAGGCTGATTCATGGTGTGATGTTAGGATCAAGGGCACTAGGATTTAAGGTGTGAGTTCTACACACCCTAAGTCACTTGGATAAGATATAAGGCACAGGAAGAGCTGTGGTCGTCCCTTGTTGCTTTGCTGTCTTCTGCCTGCCAGGACTGTTTCTCCTCTGCCATGTCCCTCTGTCCTGCCACCCCGCTTTGGAGCCAGCCAATGATGGACCAAAACCTATACAAACTGTGAGTTACCTTAGCCTTTCCTCTCTTATATTTAGGCATTGGGTATTTTCTTTTAGCATTGAGAGAAGGCACTAAAACAGAAAAGAATCAACATGTTCTAACTGTATTGTTACCTTGTCCTTAGAAGGTCAGAGCTCATTGCAGTGTGAGATAAATATTTGTGGACTATCTGAATGATGAATTGTGAGAATCCTTAAGTGAAAGAAGGATATTAATCAAGATAGTCAGCTTGACGTATGGCCTTATACCCTTTCTTAAGCGGCCCTCTCAGAAAACTAGCATGCAGTGCTTTACATATCTTCTAAAAACCTCTGGCTGCGCTACTCTTGACTAGACATTACTTATCAGTAGCTACTGCCTTCAACTTCAGAGTAGGGTACCTGTGTCTGCTGTGTTCTGCTCAGCACTCAGGGAGTGAAGACGACATTGTCATTCTGAACACAGACACAATTAGAGACTGGAGTCTGTCATGTTTAAAATGCAAAGCTTCAGATTATGCCTTCTGATGTGATTCAGTGTGAGCACCGGCTAATTACACCCCAGGCCTTCAATGTATATAGTGAGGCAAATGCAATAAGCAACAAAGGAAATTTTCTCCTCTGCTTTGTCATTTTACCTTGCAAATATGAATGCTTCTGTGTGCTATAATTCTTTACAATAGCATTTCATTTTTCAGATTAAACTGATGTGCCCTACATATTTCAAGCTAATTACTTGGCATCATAAAATTATATCCTATTTTCTAGTCACTTTGCAACATCAGAGCATCAGTGATTCTAAAGTTGTTTGTTTAAATGTAAAAACAAATAATGATTATCGGTGCAGGCTTCCTGGTATCACTGCTGTGTGGGGCTGATGTTGTGGCTTGGGGAATCATCTTGAGCTAAGTGGCTTAGATGCTCAGTCCTGCTAATTCATTTGCCATGTTTCTTTCTCCTCTCTTGTCCTTCCTTTTCTTTCCCCTATTCTCTCCCATTCCTTCCTTCCCTCCCTTCCTTCCTTTCTGCAAAGTATTTTTTTTCTTTTATGGAAAATGTAGGAACTACAAAGCAGAAATATAAGAGGTTAAAAAAATCACTGTACTTACTCCTACCAACAGTTATCCATTCTATAAATATTCATTGAGCAGCTATTATGTGTCATACATTTCTAATGACCCATTTTAATTGAACTGAAGACCTCTATGTAGAGTATTCTTTAAAGAAAATGTAGTAGGATAATGTATATCTGCTATTCTCTGTCTCTGATTCTCAAACTTAGTCCTCCATGGCCACCTTTCCTTTACAGCTGTTCAGAAACTCCCTTCCCTGCCCACCATGACTTCGCTGTTCTCTGGTTCACTTCTATATGCTGAATTAAGACTTGCTGTCAGAAGAGCTCTGCTCAGGGATAATGACAAGCTAAACATGATATATTGTAGTTTATAGTGGTCTGAAGTTCTTGGCATGTTAGGTCTCAATAAATGCAGTTTTAAAATAAAAAAAAAACAGCAGATGTTTACCTGTGGTAATGGCACAACGGCTAAATGAAACTGAAGACTTCAATAGGCTTTCTGTTAGTCTTCGATACATAAAAGGAGGAAATGTCATTATTTAATTATAGTGTGATCAAATCTTTAAAAACTATGTAAAGAAGTGTTAGAATTCAAAGCTTATCTTCTCCATCCATGAGATTTTTGGCATAGAACTGACAGGGGAAGAAATGATTTGGGATATGAATGAGCTCAGCCGGCAGGCTCCTGTTGCTAATTGTGAGTTTTGATGGCCTCTCCTAAGCATTCTGTATTCTCCCATAGCAATAGAAAGAGGAGAACAAATTGAAGGTGCAGGCACTTGTTAGTGAGCTGTCTTCCTGGGCACAATGTCTGATCTTTTGACAGTATGGACAGTGGTCCTACTTGCTTCATGGTGTCCTTCCATCCTGAAGAAAGAGTGTACATCCTATAGCTTTGAGTGTTGGTGCTTTAAACTACTGAGAGATCAAAGAGAACAGACTTTCCTCTAGGTTTTGAATATGGAACTTGTTCTCCAAAGAGTTTTTTTCCTTCTGGCCTTTGCTGAGTTGCAACATTAATTTGCATTCCCACTCAGTGGGAATGCAATGCCTTTTGATAAAAATGTCTTTTGATCATACACCAACGTTGGACCATCAGAACACTGATGACATTCAACCACAAAAGAAAACTTGGACGGAAGGATCTCAAAGTGACCTTGTGACAAAAGGGATTTCCGCAGAGTAGCACACATCTCAGGCGAAGGGGTCACACAATGAATGGACTGTAACTAGCTGACATTTTATCTGTGAGTCGCCTCTTAAGCATTTGGAGAGGGTGCATTGATCCCACTCTCATGGAAACCCCCAAGAACTCTCATAAAATGCCTGCTTTCAATTAACTTTTGTTAAGACAACTAAACTTCTCTTCTCACAATTGTTGGGACATCACAACAATTTACTCCTGTATTCCCCAACTTGCAACCCAAACAAATATTGTTTCATGTATTTATTGTGGGTATCCCAGTGCCATAGCAATGGTAATTTTTTTTTTAAACATGGAAAAGCATTTTCTAGGACTCCCTGCGGGTGGCAGTTATGTTCACAAGTCCATGATTCATACAAGAAATTAAGCACCTGCTAGGGAATTGATTAAGGAGCACGGCTTTATATTAGGAAAATGAAAAAAGTATAGAATGGGGACTTCTTTGGGTTCACCATATAACCAATGTCCCTAAAGACACACACTTCAACATGTACATGAAAGTCACAAAGGATGGAAGAAACGCTCATGTCAACAGAAACATGGACAAAAGGGGCAATGCTAGTATTATTTCAAATAGGCTCAGTTCCAGACAATTAATACAGTAATGCTTGGGATCTAGGGGCCATGCACAGACAGCTGGCTGTGCAAGTTCAGATGATGTTGATTCACCAAGAATTTTGCGGGAGACAGGCTCTATTACTTTCTCATCCAACTTGACTGCCCAATAATTTTCAACTCATGTGAGTTACTAATAGATCCCTATTGTCCTTTGAGAGGGATATAGCAAGACTGAATTAGCAAGCTATTTCACATGTATTCATATGTGAAAGAAAAGATCCTTAGACTGATATTTTTTCAGTTACCTTTCTTTTATTAAATAAAAAGGGTACAGATGATCTGGATTCATTGGCAATCATAGCTAATCACATAAATAGATGAACACATGGGAATTTAACATCACTTTGAATATATTACATAGTTTTGTTTCAAATTTACCTTCATAATTGCATTTTGTATAGGTTTGCTGTAAGCTATTGCAATATTATGCAAAAAATGAAGGGTCCAAAACAATAATATGAATGACAAAATTTCTTTTCATCCCACATTTCTTAGACTGATTTGAAGTGGAATCAAGCAACTTTAGAACAGTGAAGCACACTGATAATTTTAAAGGAAAAAAATCATTCCCCATATATTGATTTTGAAGGGGCTATACATTTATTTCTTGGGCCGAACAAGATCAATCAGTTCCTGTCATCAAGGTGTTCATGAGAGTGTTGGAGACATACATGGTAAGGCCATCATACAGCTACTTAGGTACTTCATAACTGAAGGACGAAGCTGCAGATTGGTGTCCACAGACAGGACAATGATATGAGGAAAGCCCCTTGGGATGTGAATCTGGGGATGTCCAGGTCTTCCCAGAAGATCTGCAACTGAGAGAGTTCCCAGACTTGAAGCTGAGTCAGTGTACCTTTTATGGTACATGGCCATTGGGGTTTTCCAGGTTTCTACAACACAAAGAGAGTGGAGGCACAGATACTTCTATTTTTATTTGAGTAATTAAAATAAGACAGCATAACTTTTCCACTGTGTATTGTTTATTGTAACAGTGAATTGCTTGATGTTGTGTTACACATTTTGACTGAATCACTTAAGAACTCTTCCTTATAAGTGGCCATGGGTGATGGTTTAGGAGTGTTCTAGAAAGAAGTGCCAATTGCAGAACAATTTAAGAAACAACATATATACTTACTTGTTACTAAATACTAGAAACAACTCCAGATGCTTTTCATATATTATATACTTTAATCTTTGCACATAGAAGTAGGCAGAAGCATAATTTTCTGAGATGGAGGCACATAGAGCTTCAGCTCAATCAAACCCATGGCTAGTAAGTGGCAGAACCAGGACCCAAATTCTATGCTTCCTTCATAGAGAGAAGGGGAAATGCATTTATAAAGACCTTTGAATTGGCTTGGGAATTTATTATATGAGGTGTGAGCACAGAACGTAATGAATGTTTAAATTTAAAAAATTTATTACAGTAAAAGGTATATCGCTAACACTCCCTTTCAAAATACTTCCTTGCTTGAAACACACTCATCCCACCATTCTTGCCACTTTCTGAAGCAGTTCTCTCATGTCTTTAGTTGTGCAGTGGTGGCTACCTCATTGTCTTGAACTGCTTAATAATTTTTATATTTCATGGTCAATTTGGCTTTGGGAAAGAGCCAGAAGTCACACAGGGTCAGAGTCAGTGAAAAAAAAATGGATTGTGATATACCAGAATCTTTTTATTCAGTAAGAATTTTTCTAAGTGTTTAGCATTGATTTAGGACATTGAGGCACCATGGTAGTCCATATAAAGAAACCGAAGGAAAAGAGCTTCCAGAACTGCTTCAGGAAACAGTAGGAATTATGAGATAAGTGTGTGTGAAAGGAGGAGTAGTATTCTGAGGGAAATTAATAGCAATTTGTCTTATACTATATTATTTTAAAAATTTTTGAGTCATCACCATATTTTATGATTACATTGTATATTTTGTTTCACTTACAATTTTTACTTGGTAGAGGGTGACAGGGTAGCTTGGATATATTGTGGGATTAATAATCGCATGACCTTAGGAAATGCTTCCCAATGGCCAAAGGGGTATCCTAGTAACATTGTCAATAGGCCAAGCACCAATACATATTATATAGGGAAGATAAGCAGTATGTTTTTATTTCAGAGAATAAAATAGGAAGGCCTATATTTGGAGGTAACCATTTGATTCAATGGTTGTCACCCAGTGGCTCAGCTTCTCACCAAAGATCACTCAGAGCCTTGCTTACTCAGTTCTGGGATAACTATATCCACCATGACTGGAGACTCTGTCCCTCTTCAGAGAGTTTCAGGTGTCCCTTTGCTTTCCACAAATGAGACCTGAAAGATTTTCTGTGTTAGTCAGCTTTCCCATTGATGAGACCAAATACTTGAAAGGGGAAGAGGTGTCTTTGGCTCATGGCTTTAGAGGGGTCAGGTCATGGTCAGCTAGCTTCAGTGCGGTCACATCATGGGAGAAGGATTCAATTTACAACATCTGGGAAGCAGAGAGCTGAGGTGGAGTTGGAGAGGAAGAGGCAGGGTCCAGACATCTCTAATGTCCCATGGCCATGACTTACCTCAATACACCAAGAAGTGTGCTTTATTTACTTTTTAGGGCTCTCCTAAGTCAAGGAAGTTAACAACCAATGTTAACTATCACAAGGTGTGTATACCCATTAGTGAGTCACACAGTTGTGTGGGTAATTCTAAGGTTAGGAATGAGGAAATATGGACGAGTCACCTAAACAAAAAAGACCCTGATGCCTTTCATGATCTACCTTCCAGGTTAGTTGAGGTGAGTGTCCAGCATGACTCAATAACTGTGCTCCCTGAGTGCTTTGCCATTGCTGTGGTGTCTGGTGATCGCTGACCTGCAACCCAAACATAATGGGCCACTCCTGAAATCACAGCTAGCACTGTACAACAAGCTCTGTTGAGACTATTAGGATTTTGCCAACTCCTACTTGCTTCTTTAGTTAGATCTATTTTACAGCAACTACGGAATGTAGAATTCTCACTCAAAACCAGTAGATTCATTGGTCACTCTAGGCTATTTATATTGCAAACATTTTTGGCATCAAAAGTATATGCAGGTACCTGTGTAGATGTTCCTCCAAAGCCTCAGGCTCTCATGCGTGAAGCTTTGGGAGGTGACAGGATTATGGGTGCATGATAATTATTAATGAATTAGTCCACAGATGAGTTTATAGATGACTTATTTACATAGGAGGTTGGGTCTGGTTGGAAGAGGTAGCTCACCAGGAGCATGGCCTGGAAGGATTTATCCCTTTCTCCCATTCAAGTACTAACCAGGCCTGACCCTGCTTAGCTTCCAAGATCAGATGAGATCAGGTGCATTCAGGGTGGAATGGCCACTGACAATCTATACCTTTCTAACTCTTCCCTTCACTCTGCCTGCTTCCTGGCCATCATGCCATGAGCAACTTTCCCGTGCCATGCCCCTCTGCCACGCTGTACCACCTATGACTGATGATGGGCTAAAACCTCTGTAAATTGGGAGCCAAAATAAACCTTTATTCCTTTAAATTGACAGGTATTTTGTCTTAGTGGCCAGCAATTAATTAGATAGATTTTGGTATCACAGAAGTGAGGTTGTTGTTCTAACAACCTACCCATGTGGTCCAGAAGCTGTTGGAACTATTTCACCAGAGAAGTTTTGAAAAGTTTGATTATACCAGCTGGAGAAGCAGCCCTAAAATATTGTGAATTGAGGTTGCTGGAAGATTCTGACTGGAGCTCAGAAGATCAAAATGCTGACTTTTAAAAAGCAGATGGAAAAGATCGGGCTTAGGAAGTTTCATATGGGAACAAAGATTCCATTGGTAGTTGGACTCCAGGCCACGTGTGTCATACTCTGGAAGAAAATTTGCCAGCATTTTACTCATGTCCTGAGACTTTGAAGGAGAAAGAGATTAAGAACAGTGGACTAGCTAATCTGGTAGGGAAATATCAAGTAAGTCTAATGTTGAAGGTGTGCCTTAGGTACTGTTGGAGACTTTTGGCTAGCTCTGTATTGAGAATCAAGAGCAAGCAGCACAGTTGGATGATTTAAAAACTTCTAAAAAGTTTTAAATTTGGCCTGAAAGGAAAGTCCAGTAAAGTTGGAGCCTACAAAGTTGAAGCACATGAAATATTGTTGGCTGAAAAATTAGCATTAAAAATAAGCCTAGTACTATACTGCAGGACAACAGGAAAAATGGCTTAAGGGAACCTTCATAAAAATGGGGATCCCTTCCTTCATAGGCTCAAGTGTACAGGACTGGAAGACTTTGATTTAAGAAGAGAGTGCTGGGGCACTCTGTGGGAGAAGGGTAGCCTAGGGGATTGACTCAGTTCACTGTGCTTCATTGGCAAGGAACACTAAGGCCTTTGCAGCCACCAGCAGGATGCAACAGGCTGGGCTACCGTTTGAACTGGTGGTGTCATCCTTGAGTGCTGGCTTCACCTGCATGAAGAAAGCAAGAGTTGTTGGGACAATGAGGCTTCTATTTAGTTTCAAAAAATTCTGAGTGGTCAGGCAGTGTATCCCTCAGAGAAAAGTACAGGAAGTTGTGAGAGCGAAGCTAGAAGTGCAGCGGAGACCACACAAATTTGGAGAAACCAGCAATGTAGAATGTCCAAGGAAAGCTGCACACAGTGAGCAAAGATACCCCAAGAGAGAAGCCAAGAGGGCTACAACCATATGAGTGGTGTGCCCAAGTCACTTGGAGTGTACAACTTGCCATTCTTCCCTGGGTGCTGAACACAGAGCCTCAGAATTTAATGTTTGCCTGGTTGGATTTTGGGTTTGTTTTGGTCCCATTCCTTTCCATTCCCCTATTTCCTCCATTTGGGGTATTTTCTTTGTGTGTTGGTATTATATAACATTAAAAACCCAAACAAACAAACAAACAAACAAAAAAACCAGGCGCTCACTGCTAAAAGTTTGCCTTAAATCTCAGAGGAGACTGGATTGGGACTTTTCAGCAGTGTTGAAACTATTAAGATTTTGGCTACTCTTAGAGATGGACTAAATGTGTTTTGCTTAAAGGGAGGACTCTTTTGGGGGACAAGGAAGAATGATATGGTTTATACCTAGATATTCTTAGATGCAAATGGATAGGGATTTAGGATGGTGATTGGATTATATGGCCTGCTGCTCATCAATGCATTAAACTGATGAGTTTATAGCTAAGTGTGAAATGGGGAGGTGTAGCTTTGTTGGAGAAGGCAGGTCACTGGGGAGCATAGCCTGGAAGGGTCCATGTCCCTCCCTCCTCCACTGATCTCTCTCTCCTTGTCTTCCGTGCTCTGAGCAATTCTCCTCTGCCATGCCTCTTCGCCATGCCATCCTGACTTAGGGTCAGCCAACTATGGACTTAAATGTCTCCAAATTTTGAGCCAAAATAAACCTATCTTCTTTTACTTTGTGAGTGTTGGATATTTTGTGCCAGCAATGAAGAAAATGATGAAGACAGTGGGTTATACTGATACATTAATATTATGAATACAATCAAGGAACATAAAGCATACGTTGGCATTTCTCAAAGTAATATTTACACAGAAAGCTGAGCAATCTGTTAAGAATTCAAATCTCTAAGTGACTCCCATTGAATCAGGGACCTGGTTCCTTACAACCCATGTAGAAATTAGAGGATCTAGTTCTGAACTAGTTCAGAGCTAGTTTGTGGTCCCCAGATCAGTGGTATGAGTACCACCTGGGAACTTGTTAGAAATATACATTTTTGTTCTCCATCTAAGATGTAGAGGCTGTCCATGGGACCCATTTGGTGTTTTTCAACCCATTGAAGTAAAACTGCTGCATCCTTAAGTTTAAGAACAACTCAACTCTTTAATGCTACCAGTGTGTTATTCAATTAGAAATATGCAAAGTTGGAGCTTTAAAACCTGTGTTTTGGCTTATGTTTCTCCTTTAGTCTGCCTGAGGAGATCTGAGAGAGGTAGCCTGTGTGTAAGCTCTTTCCCTAGCAATTAGGAAGCTACAGAAAATCATAGTTATATGAAGATTGATAATTGGCACTTGT
>NDGM011084247.1:0-12013 GCA_002564305.1 Octomys mimax | reverse complement strand
CTGCATCTTGTACAATGAATAACCACTAAGACAACAATATGCAATGTATTAACTATTGAAACTATCTTACTAATTGGTTTTGAAATTGTCTCATTGCTATTTGTTTCTCAATAAAATTATTTAAAAAATAGAGTAGGGACAAGAAATAGAGGTACATCAGCTATTCTCAAATATGAGAAAGACTTTCTATTAAAAAGCAAACTATTTTTCCCCTAACAAGAGCTATACAAATTCAGACCTCAACTCAAGACAAGGGGGCATTTCATAATTTTCAGAGATTATCAGCTTCATGTGGGCGATGCTATCGGTCTGGTTGTTCACAGATGGAATGCAAGCGATCAGAACACTCTTACATACAAAGTCATTCTTTATATATCTGTTGAATTAGTAAATTATCTTACAGGAAATAAAAAGCCTTGAGTCTGTCACCTGTTGTGCCCCACACTCTTTTAGGCAGCTAGAAAGGTTACCTTGCCTATTTTCTAGGGACTTTATAAATCTGTTTCATCTTCCATCTCTAGGTGAGCTATGAAAGCCAGGTCTATGCCATCCTTTGATCTCAGCATCTAGTCCAATCATAGCCTAGGGCAGGTGTTTAACAGCTTGTAGAGTGAATGGATGTGGAAGTGAATCATAACAGCTGCTAAGACTTCAAGTATCACACACTGCACGTTAGTGAACATCCTGTCTTACAGTGTGCACACGACCCCACCTCTTCATGTGCAACAGAAGAACAGAAAAGCTAATACCTGAGATCACACCACAAGTGAGTTGAGCCCTAAGATTTTTACTTTCTTTGTCTTGAGTTGTAAATCTAGATAATTCAAGGCTCAGAAATAACATCACCATCTGAAGACGATGCTGGTCCCATTATTATAGACTACTAGTTTGGAAGAGCATGAATTGATTATCTTTAAAGATGAGAGCAATTTAGTCAAAACTATACAAATACGCTTTCTCTAAGTATATAATGCTTATAAGGCAAAGTTTACGTGCAAAACTTTCTAGACATTTGGTATAATAATATTTTTGTTTTAGAATAGTTCTAGATTTATAACAAATATAAAGACAGTACTGAGAGTTCCAATATACACTACATCCACTATCAATGTCTTATATTTGCATGGTATAATCACCACAAGTCATGAATGTATGTAGACACTTTATTCTTAACTCAGCTCCATATTTTATTCATGTTTCCATAGCTTGTACTCAGCCTGATTTTTCTGCCCTGGGATCCCACCCAGGGGAACAGCCGGCACTTGGTTGTTGTGTCTGCTTAGGCGCTTCTGGGCTATGACAGTTTCTCAGACTTTCCTTGGTTTTGAGGATCAAGACAGTCTTGAGAAGCTGTGGTCTCTCATTTTGTAGACTGTTCCCGAATTGGAATTGTCTGCCTTTCCTCATGATTAGACTGTAACAAAAGGAGAGCAAAAAGGTAAAGTGACAGTCACATGACACTGTGTCAAGGGTGCAGAGCACACCTCACTTGCCACCGCCATCCATGACCTGGTGAGGCAATGTCTGTCTGGTTCCTCTGCTGGGAATTCACTTTCCCTAGTCCTTCCCTGTACTGCATTCTGTGGAAGGAACTCACTGTGCATTTGTAGCCCACACTCCAGGAGTGGGGATTTATGTTTCAGCCTGTGACAGTGTTCTTTTTGTACGTGATAGTGTTTTTAAAAATACAAGAGCTTACATGTTTTAGTGGCACTTAGGATTATACCCAGGGCCTCCCAACTGAACTACATCCCTAGCTCCATTCCCACTTTTCCAGACAGGGTTGTACTAAGCCACTAAGTTTCCCCAACTAGGCTCAAATTTGTGATCACCCTGCCTCAGCCTCCCAGACAGCTAGGGTTACAGGTGTGTGCCACCACACCCAAAAGAAGTCCTAGAAAGAAGAAATAATTTGACAGAATGAACAAAATGTACCCTGTCCTTATGGTAGATTATAAACTAGCTGTGGAAACTAATAACTCACTTAAAAAATAAAGGAATCTTCATTTTTCAAGACATTTTAATCTACTAGTGATTTAGCTTTTTTTTTCCTTTGCATTGAAAATAATCATGTCTGTCATTCTTCATCTCTTATAAATGCATTTTATTCTTGGAGCAAGCTAGCATTTATTTATTAAAGACTTTAATGTGATATTTCTAAATCTGATTGACTTGTTCTGACCCTGTGTATTAATTTTCTCACATCTATAAACAAAACGCAGACAGCCTGATGTACTTTTGCTGCTATGACCTCAGCTAATGACCTTAAATACCGAGAAGAAATTTAACCCACTCCCCCTGCTGTGCACTTTGCAAAGCCTTTATGATTAAAGAGAATCTTAACATAAATAATGCAAGATCAATAACGTAGCATACCAGATTGTGTTTAAAATATTTATGCAATTCTTTTTAAAAAGAAAGCCAGAAACTGCAACTCAGAGTACGCTTCTAAAAGGAAAGGGTACAATGTATGAATGAATCGGAATACCTATCTCTGAAAAGAATTTCCTGAGGAATCTCCCCCAGGGGTCTGCTTTTCCGGCTGCCGTCCCTACAGTTCTTGATAGCAGGATGAAGTCCAGCATTTCTGAAAATACTGGATAATATGGCATGCTCAGATATTTATCTGTTGGGACTTTATAAAGGACATCTTTTGCTTGATTCTTCAAGTATAGTAATGTAATTTATTAGAGCAGTAAAACAGCTTTTAGTATTGAATTAGGGCTCAGATGAATAACTTGATTTAAAGTTTGTTTGCTTAGTTACCTGCATAAAAAAGTACTTTCAAACATCTGAGTAAAAATATGAGTAATGGCATAGTAATAAGGCCACAGGATTTTTAATAAAGAATATTCCTAAAAGCATCTTTCAAAGGAAACCAAGCTTCCTAACAATGGATTTGAATTTGATGCATTTCACTTGTCATTAGTAAAAACATGTTTCAGAAATATGATTTCATATATGTGCATACAAAAAAGTCTAAGAATTTATGAGCATAATTAAAACATCAAGAGTGTTGCAAGCATAGTAAATTTTACCTCACTGTAGATCAACAAAATGTTTTGACATCAAGAAAATTAAATTTTGCCTAAGTCTTGACGTATATCAATAAAATAAAATTCACTGTGCTCTTAGATATTAAAAAGCTTAAATATGATAGATGTAGTCCACATTTGTATTCAACTTCAAATTTCTTAGTGGAATTATTGAGTGCACGTTCATACAAACACTGGTAAATTTATATGCTCTATTAGCTAAATAACTATAAATTCATAGGCACAAATGCACAGGTAATGGATAAATTTAAAATTTGCCTACCAATAATGTCTCTTTGGAACTCAGAATTGGTCTGTTGGCATCTGCCACATGACCTGTACACAAGAAGGTATGACTAAGAAAATTATTAGACTAGTGTGAGAATACCTGAACAGTTATTCAGTAAGAATATATATGGCCAATATTCTGAGTCAAAGGTCCTAAATCTATGTAATCTAATCTAGATCACTCAGTTCAACAGAAAAGATCTCAAGTGGTTTAGGACTCATCATTTGTACCCAAAACTATCGCATCAGTGAAAGATCAACTTAATTAGTAAGAACTGCTGTTTTCTTTTTATAATAGTGACCAGGTTTTTAAAGTGAGTTTTGTTTTTGTTTTTGTTTTGAGTATGGGGGATTGAACTTGGGACCTTGCACTTGTTAGGCAGGCTCTTATGCCACTGGGCTATCTCCCTGGCCCTAAAGTGACTTAAAAAAAAAGTGAGTTCTTTTAATACAATCCTCTACAGCACTTCCTTAATATGCAGTGAAATATGCTGTTCCCATGTGGTTTTATTTCTGATCACAATGTACACTTCCACATTTCAGGTTAAACTTAATACACAAATATAAAAAATATTTCACATTAATAAAATCATTATGCCAAGCTGTCACAATTTTGGTCAAAGGAAATGAATATAATTTATGAATAAAATCAATAATATTGTTAAGATGCTCTAAGAATTGGTAAAACTTTGGTTTTTCAGCATCGAACAAGTTAGGATGCTATACGCTAAGATGCTAATTGCCTTACATAACCAGATAACAGGCTGACATGACACCGTACTATGCTTCCTCCGGGATGTCTTTCTCTTTTGACCTTGAATTTTGATGAAGTTTAAGATGCCTGTGCCATATATGGTATAGGTATATATATATATTTTTTTCTTTCATGATGATTTGAGCATAAATAAATGAAACCAAACATAAGAAAAGGACAGCATATTTATGAAGCATACTCTAACAATGCATTTGTGACTGGAGTTTTCCAGATTTGAAATCAAATTCCACTACTTGTTCCTTACAAATATGTGACTTGCAGTGAATCACCTTCCTCCTAATTCATAGTTGGATCATCTGTAATATATCTGTGTTGCAACGCTAGTAAGGTTACAGGAGATAGCCACGTACAGAAAGGACTTGGCCCTGCGCTCAGCACGGAGTCTGAAGTCCTGGCACTTACCACCATGAGGGTAAGGAGTTTTGCTTATTTGTCTTTAACTCGAGACAATGAGCTCTCTGAGGGCAGCGGCTGTATCTTTTTCATCTCTGTACTCCTAAAACGATAGTAGCAGATTATCTGTTCTAAAGCAAATAGCATCTAATGCATGGAGAAACCTCACTGCATATTCAAAAAATTCACAATACTTTCAGGAACTACTTCTTGTATGTTTTTTATAAGTTTTTGAGCCAGGTAAGGTTAGTGGTCAATTTTTTCTTTTGCTAAACTAACCTAGTACTCTTCCACCAAAGACTTTCTGAATGTTTGAAGGTTAATCTTTCTACTTTGTGTAGCAGTAGTGAAATCATGTACTCAAAGCCAAAGGGGGTAGCAGGGGGGAAGGTATTGAAGAAATAAAACAGGAGTTAAGGGCCAGCGAAATAGCTCAGTGAACTAATGCCTGCTTAGGCAAATGCAGGGACTGGGGTTCGATCCCCTGTATCACACGCCACACTAGCCTTAACCCCTGGGTGTGCTAAGCCCACGCCTGAGTCTGGGCATAGTGGTGCATGCCTGTAACCCCAGCACTGGGAGGCTTGAAAATAGGAGGATCACTATGAGTCCGAACTGCATAGTGAGCCCCTGCCCAAAATACAATACAAAACAAAACAAAAACCTAAAGCAGGAGTTAGTTCTTACAATTTAAATGATTAGTAACCAGAATGAAAATCTCATTCTTCAACATTCTGATTGATCACCTACCACAGGCCAGTAGTGTGCAAAGAAATTGTTCTAACTAAAACAATCTCTACTCAAGGAATTTAAAATTTAAAAGTGACAGCGCTAAGCTATATTACAACCAGCCTAAGAGCCACCTGGGATGCTTTTCAAATATGTAGGTCCTTGTCTTCTCCTTCAGAACAGTGGGACCCGAGTCTCCAGCAGTAGAGAGTGCAGTTGGCAAGTTTGTCTCCTGCACTGCCAGCCCTCAGTACATGCTGAGCTTCTTCTCCATAATAGCCCCCACCCGCCATCCAATCTCCACTTACCTCCCCAGTTCCATGCTGTTGCTCTATCTTCTGAGAACCTTTACTTTCCCTCTCCTAGAACGAATTCCTTCTTTCTCTCATTCTGCTTAGCTTGAACCCATTTCTGTTGGCAACAGACTTAGCTGCCCGTTTGCAATCTATTATTTTACACAGCTGCTTCTTTGCTGGCCTCCAGGTTCTGTCAACAACAAGCGTCTCTGCTGCCTCCCACCAGGGCACATGGCACAGGGCTTTCATGCCATGGTTAGCCAGCAAATACTACTCATCTGCAAATGAAAAATTAGAATAGCTTTGCGGCAGAGAAAGCTGGTAATTTCCTCAGTCAAAAACAGGGAAATATCAAATTTTTCATTTAAATTTACTCCATTGCTCATGCAATGACCCAATACTGTCCAATCTCCACATCACACAAACACTACATTTTATTATTCTAAATTTCCTATGAGATGTCTTCACTTGTAATTTCTACTTGATATTCTTAACTAACATAAAAGTTTATTTTTGTTTTACTTTCTAAGCCAGCCATCAGTTCATTTTGGCCTAATTTAAACCTAATAAGAGCTGTTGTAGAAACACAAATTAAGGATTTGGTACACTCAGAATATAAAATATTTCTAGTAGTTTTTTTATTCATGCGACCTTTCATTATAAATGATAATTTAGCTCTGAAATACTTGGAGTATTCAAGAAATTCTAAGAGTTAAATAAAATATGCAAGGTACAAAAAAATCAATAAAAAAGAAGAGCTGACTTAATTATCATTTTGACTGCCAGATGTGGTCTCTAAATCTTTCACTTTCTATTCAGTCACTATAAAAGTTTATGAAAGAACCTATCTGAAATGAATGTATCACATAATCTCAACTTGTCAGTAATTTTCAAGGAAATTACCACTTGAAGGGAGTTCAGCAAAAACATTTATTTCTCTTATAGTTTTTGAACTATGAAAAACTTATATATTAAAAAGTTATATATTAAATAACTATTGCAATTCTTATGCATGGTTTACAGTGAACATTACTTTCTTCAGTATACCTCAGGAAAACTGAATGTCACTAAGTCTTATTGTTATGTCTGGTGGGCATAAGGCGGGGAGGGGTCGCCCATAATAACCCTCTTCGTCTCAGAAGAATGAAGAGGTGAGAGTCTTAGTGGAAAGCGGAGAAGTCAAGGCTGACATGGTGTAAGAAAAAGTTTTTTTTTTAAAGTGTGGCAAATGTTGAGAAACATCTACAATCATCAGCTGCAGATAAGCATGTGATGATTTGAGTGTCAGCCAGCTGCATCTTGTTTCATGTTTTTTTGTCTGTCTCTCTAATCTGTCTCTGTATTATTTGATGAGCATTTGTTGTGATGATTTCCTCAAAAATGTTCCTCTTCCATATTCTTGGTGAATAGCTCCCTATTTTCAATGGGGAGTCAGCTTTGATTCATCCTTTACCATCCATCCATCCATCCATCCATCATCCATCCATCCATCCATCCATCCATCGATATATCTCTCTACCTATTAATCAAATCAAGGTTCTATATACTATGTGCCATAACTTTTTTCCTTACTATGTCTACTTCCATTGTTCTCTTGCAGGCTTTTAATGTCTGCCTTTTCACTTCTCTCCTCAGCTATAGCTAGTAATCCTTCTAACTTCCTAGCTGAAATGATTTCAGCTATGTTCTCTTGCCAAGGGCGTAAAAATCTAGTCTTTAGCAAGCTTTACAGAGTCTTTCATGATCTGCATCTCTGACTAAGTTTTGGCCTGGATCCTCTGGCAGTGCTTCCTATACCTCTTGTACTTTCTGGACCTTGTCATGTTTCTCTTTGTATCGTGCTTATGCCATTCATATCCCTATCACCCTCTCTTCACTTAATAAACTGAAAACTCTTATCATATCTACCAGATCTGATCTTAAGCATAGTTATGGCCTTCTAATTTAGTTGTGTGTGTGTGCATGTATGCGGGTGTGTGTGTGTGTGTGTGTTTCTATCTGGATTAAAAACTTAGTGAGCAAGAGCAAGAGTCACTATTGCCTGGCATAAGGAAGATAACGAGTAAGTGTAGATTCAATAAGTGGAAGATTGTCTACTTCACAATGCCTAAGACTGGTTATACTCAGAGCTGAGCCACAAACTATGCAAACATTAAACCATATAATAAGTGGCATACAGGCAGAGTGACAAGATTGTAACTGGACACAGGCATTGCCACTGCCTCCTTCATCCCGTCTCTTATTCCTCCTGTCCTCAGTGACTGTACAGCAGGAGCTCGGACGAAGACATTTTAGATCTAGAAGTTTAAGAAGTGAAGAGACTGTAACTATTCTGATTAATGTAAGGAGACTTTCCCACAGAGGACCATTCAGTGAAGCCAGCCAACTCTAGGTACCCTTCTGACTTAAGGAACATCAGTCACTTAAACGTATTTATTCATACTTGTTTCTAGTAAGGACGATCTGCTCTGGCTCATATATTAGGGTACCAGGTATTGCCCCACGAATGTTGCATTATTATGATTTCAATTTCCTTAACTACAGAATTATAGTATTTATCTTCCTTTCTTTGTGGTAAAGAATAAGTACAATAAAAATACAAATACTTTGAGAAGCATACTTTTATTGTCTTATATGAATATATTTATTTTTGCATTTCTTTTCCTTAGGTAAGTTCACAAAACAAGATTTTTAAACAGGAGAAAAGAGATTTCGGTTATTGGTCTCATTAGATCATGAGGACAGGCAAATACCTGGCATACCACACATCCAGAGAATCAGGGATGCAGGAAAAAGTAATGATAACTGTTTCCCAGGTAACATTACTAGTTAGTCAGGTCAAATAGCATAGTTACAGATTCCTATCTGTCCAGAGGGTATTCTTCCAAGTGGAAGCCTGGGGGTAAGCCCACAAATATTTAGCTTCTAGGCAGATTGAATGAAAATCTAGATGCTTAACACACCTTCCTCAGTCTTTGTATTGCTGTAGTAATGGAAGCCAAGATGTGATGCTACTCTTGAGGGACCACAAAGGAATGGAAGAAAAACGGAAAGGGTTTTGGAAAAGGTTTAAATTTCTCTTCTCTGAACATTTGTCTTTTTGGCACTACCATAAATCCCACAGCCTCCAACCCTAAAGAAGCTCTGGTTTTCCCAGAGTACTCTAATTCTGCTGTTCCGATAGTCTCCACTCATCTCTCTTTTCACAAAAGAGCACAGAGCCAAGGCAGGAAATTGATAAAATTGCTGAGAACCTGATTACTATTTATATAACTGTTTTTTGTGGCAGAATATACTGCACATTCTAAACATCCTAGTCATAAGTGATCTTAAGGAAAAAAAAATAACTTACTCTTAGGTTGAAAATGGTCTCTTTTACCCTAGAAAGAAAAGTCCAGCAAGTTACAGAACATAAATATTTATGACAGCCTGTTCTTTATCCTGGACAATTCACAGTAGAAATTTTTTTCTTGAGTTTTGTAGACAGAGGGCAGTACATACAAGCCAAATGTGTGAGGGATAAATATCTACATACTAAATTTACAGAAAATACTTTCTTTTGTGCAATTATCCTTTATTCTTCAAAATATTGTTGAGTCATTTACAGTGGTCTGGATTTTTTTCTAAACTTCAAAAATATCACTACATGGCTCAGGAAAGTTTTGATTCAGAAATATATGTGTCTGATGTCCTCACAGCTTTGGAAAGAGTTTATACACAGATGTGATGATAAGCATAATGCCAGAAATCGCAGTAGTTAAAAATGATATCTGGTCTTGTCTTGCTCTGTCATTATGCAAATTCAAAAGCGACACTGCCAAAGTGATTTATATTAGCGAAGTTGAAAGAGAATTAAAAATGTAATCTTCAGCAGATTATTTTAAAATTGACTCTACATGGCTGTCTGTGACTTAAAATGGTGATGCATATTGAACAGTAATTTTATTGGTCTTTTGCTTAATTATAAATGACATCAGACTTAAATCCAATAGACCTAATTGACAGACCAAATTAAATTAGTGGAGTTTAAAAGATATTGATTTTAAATCTTACTAGTCTAAAAGTCTCTTTCCCCTTTTTGTGCTTGGGTTATGGCAGCTACTGGTAGGTTGGAAGACAACAGCCTTGTAGTTCTCTGCATAGGGGATAACAGGTCAATGGCAGACCAGCTTTCTGGGACAATGAGTTCCTGCAGGAAGAACACTGATCAAATCAGTGCTGCCAGGGTCATCAAAACAGTTTCCATGGAGATCCATCTCTGGCACTATACTTCCCTGATTGCTCTTCAATTTCCCTCAGCTCTCAGGCCTGTGCACGCAGTAGCTCCTCGGTCCTCCCAGGCTCATAAATACCCAGAGCATCCTCCCATCCTTAACATCCAGCTGATTATGAATCATCATGAGTTACCAGCACTCGAGAATATGATGAGGGATGATTTTTTAAGATGATTGCTAGGTCTTTTTCCAATGTCTTGGGCCTCTGAGCCCACTCGAACTCCATCAGTTTCCAGGTAGACATAGAGAAAGCCAGTAAGGCTAACATGCAGAATTGTTTTTGTTTTTTTTTTTTAACATTGGTTTTAAAATTGTAATAATTCTAACTGAAGTTAAAATTTTCTTTTTTATGAGCAGAATATACTTATTGAGGGAAAAAAGCTCTTGTCTGAGAGATGGACAGGAGGGGGACCCAAGCGGGTGTCCCCCTAAAATTTTCTTAAGCTGTTTTTCTAAAAGAGAATTCCACACCATAGTACTTGGAATAGTAAGAATTTCTACGATCAGATAAATTTGGGAAACAATAAGATAAAAAAAAGGAAGTGATTCCTCCCAGTACAAATTCTTACTAATGTTCTTTGTGACTCTCGAGGAAGGATGATATACATACAGATTCTTGCCCTTTTCCCCTAGTGTACCTTTGAGATCTATAAATCTGAAGAAAAAAAATTGGTAGGCACTTTTATAGAGACGAGGGATGGCTACATAATTTATTGCCCAATTGAGAAATTTTTGAGAATAAAAGGAGGTCTCACTAATACTTATTACTGGAAAATAAACATACTGGGACTCCACTGAATGAAATTATGGTTTCTACAAAGAGATATAAAAACAAAACATTTGAGAGCTAAATACAATAGAAGGGCAGCCATTGTACTGATTCCTAACCTTAAAGGCCAGAATACACAAGGATGGATACTGCACTGTGTTGCTTTAGAGGACAATAATACTACTAATGGGAGAAAACTCTGAAGGGTGCTTTTTGATTGTTTGCTTGTTTTTATTTTTTAAATATAACAGGAAAAGGATCCTCTGGCAACTAGATTCATTCCAAGGGAAGTATGCAAGGCTCTGAGGTTTTTTATTCCTCCCCTAAGGTGCTAGCCAGTGAAGAATATTATGTGAGTTAGAAGTAAATTAACTTGCAAGAACCAGGCAACTTTCTAATGATTATGTGATTTGACTAACAGGAAATTATCACAGGCACTGTGATATGGCCACATTTCAAACCAAGGAAACAAGAATGTTTTGAGGGAAATCCTGAAATGTCTGATAACATTTTTCAATGCACCATTTGACAAAAAGAATACGAAGACTGCTGCTGAACAAACTGAACACCACTGAAGGTGACCAGCTAGCTTGACACAAGTTGCACCAATGGGACAGTCACAAGGAGTCCTCTGACTCGGAAGGGACTTTCACATCTCTGTAAAAAGGAGGCTCTTGAAATCCATTTCTCAGTAAATGAATGCACCTTGACATCCTATTTGAAGTGAAACCAATCAGGCACACAAGTGTACATAACAGATTGTTTCTCTTGTGTGAGAAACCTAAAGGGTAAATGAGGATTAAATGGATAATACATGGTAAGAAGTGGGAAGAAAATGTTCACGTGAGAAGGAAACAAAGGAGGAGAGGGAAGGGACGGAAGGGAAAGGGAACCAAAAAGGGGGACAGAAGGAAAGTGAAATTGAAGTTACTATAAACAAGAAGGGGAAGAAGGGTTGAAGAGGGCAAGAAGGGGAAAGGGAATGAGAAAAAATCAATCAGGATATGTAGAGGCACACATTTCCTGCGATAAATGCGACTATGATGGACATCAAAAGTATACCAATAAAATTAATTTTAAAAAGAATTTTAAATTGTTACACCCATTTAAAAAAGGAAGAGAAAATAGCTAAAGTAGTCAGGTACGATGGTGCATGCCTGTAATACCAGTGCTCCAGAGACCCAGGCAGGAGACTGCTGCTAGTTCAAGGCCAGCCTGGGCTACATAGAGGGGGATCCTGTCTCAAAGCAAACAACAAAATACAGGAGCAAGGAGAGAGCTCATAGGCTTAAGCGCCTGGCTGGTAAGCACAAGGTCCTGAGTTTGATCCCTGCTACCAAAAAAAAAAAAAAAAAAAGTCTGGGGGCAGTGATGTGAGAATTAAGAACTAAACAGCTCAGGGGCTGGCGAGATGGCTCAGTGGTCTAAAGCACCTACTTGGAACAAGCTGAACT
>NDGM011084245.1:0-10120 GCA_002564305.1 Octomys mimax | reverse complement strand
ATCCTACTAATTGGTTTTGGAACTGTCTCATTGCTATTTGTTTCTCAATAAAATTAATAAAAATGTTTAGATATTTGTTTAGTGAATTATAAACAAGTTAATCTATCACAGTAGTTTTAGTACTCTTTAATAGTATGTTATATGGTAATAATAAGTCTGTAGTTTTGAGAGTACACAACTCTATTTTTGACAGACATACAGTAAAATAAATGTCTTCGAATGTGTAGTCTGGTGTGTGCATAAGTGTGTTGGAGACTGCAGTGTGAATAAGCTCAGTACCAGGGATAGGGTATAGATGCTAATCATTGAGAGATTTGAACCGTAGATTATGTAGAGTGGAAGAGAACAAAAGTGGAAACATGGTTGAGGTGAAAAGAAGTATAAACTCTTAGTTCAAGAATGATTTGTTCTCTGATAGTGTTCAAGTGGATAACAAAGTTTATAATTATTTTTATTTTTATTTCCATTTTTATATGTTATCTTTCATGCTTGTAGTGAATCCCTTTTTCATGGCCTTGCTCTCCCCTACCTCCTTCCTTCCTTCATCTCTGGGTCCCTTCCTCGCTTACAAAGGTTCTAGTTCCTTTTATTTGTGTTTATTTACATGTTGGTCTTCTCATATAAGACAAATAATTTAATACTTAAGGTTGAATGTCTGATATTTTCACTAAGTATAGTCTCAAGTGCATCTGTTTTCCAAAAAATGACCCAAGTTTATCCTCTATAGCACAGCCATATATTATTGTGTTTAAATACCACATTTTTATGCATTCATCTGTTAATGGACAGATGGGTCTCTGTCTTAATTACTTTTCTCATTGCTGAGACAAAATATCCAACATTCACAGTTAAAAGGGGAAATATTTATTCATCTCACAGTTCAAAGAAGTTTCAGTCCAAAATCAGCTGGCTCCAAGGCAGGGAGCACAGAGCTAGGGCAGTAGTTCAAGGTGATAGAAGACAGCAAAAGCAAGCAAAGGAAGAGAGAGAGAGGACAAGCCTCCTTCCATCACTTACACTGTGTGCAGGGCACCTGCCCTAGGATGGGCGTAGCACTCACACCCTAAGCCCAGAATCCTCCATCCTAACATTGCACACTCCAGATTCACCCCCTCTGGGAAATCTATCACCATATGAGGCTTTGGGAGGGCATCCACACACAAACCATAGCCGCCTCTTCCAAGATTTATATGTTATTCAATAATTATGTTATATGCAGGGTCCTGAATTCAATCCCTGTTACTGCAAAAAAAAATAATAATTATGCTATAAGCATGAATATGCATGTGTTTCTATAATATGATGTATTTAAATTTTTAGAAAGAGACATAAAGGGGGAATAGATGAGTTAATTGCATCTTCTGGTTTTACTGCTTCTACAAAATTATACCAGTTTATATTGTAACCAAAACTGTAGAAAAGTTCCTTTTCCCATAGCCACAGCATGATTTGTTGGTATTTGATTTCTTGACAGTAGTCAGTCTTTCTGTAATCTCAGTATAGTTGAATATGTATTCTATAATCGGCACAGATGTCGAACACGTTTTCATATATTTGTTTGCCATTTGTACATCTGAGATGTGTCTATTCATTTACATGTTCCATATTTTCACATGGTCATTTTTGAGTGAGGCCTAATTTTCTTGACTTTGGCACATGTTTCCATATCTTCCCTCTATCTGAGAAGTAGCTGGAAAATTATTTTGCCATTTTAATGATTATCTCTTTACCATGTTGTCTGTTTCCTTTTATGCATAGAATTTTTTTAATTTTCCTTTTAGCATTATTATTATTTATGTATTTGGTTGCTGTAGGGTCTCACTAAGCCGCTCAGACTCATGGTGATCCTCCTGCGTTCAGCCTTCTCAGCCCTGGGATTACAGGCATGGGCCCCTATACCCACACTCTAGCCAGCTCAGCCTGCCCTGGGGGTGAGGCTGGCATGGTATGTGGTGACAGGGATTGAACTAAGGTCCCTGAACTTGCCTAAGCTTTCCTAATCAGGTGCTTTAGTCTGATGAGCTATCTCATCAGACCAGAAAGTTTTTAATTTTATATGATCTCATTTGTTGATGCTAAGTATTATTTCTTGTGCAATTGTAGTTAATTTCAGAACAGATCAAAAATAAAACACAGTATGCGGTATACAAAATCACACAGTCTAAAAAATAAATTCACAAATTCAAAGCCAGTGATGACAATATTTCATAAAAATGTGTCTATTCTCTGTTGAGATAAAGTGGACTTCAAGTGAAAAGTGACTAAAAGAAGCAGGAAGATTACCCCATGGCAACACCAACAAAATTACAATGGGATCCTCCAAACCTCACTATCGTGAATAGGCTGATAAAATAGCCATGAAGTTACCAAAGCAACAGGAGGTGAACCAAAGCCTAACATTGCTATAAAATATGTGCAGAATATTTTGCTCAAAAGCAGTGTACAAATTCTCAGAAGTACATGGGTTTTCTCTAAAATAGACCACATACTATGTTATAAAACATGATTAAATAAAATTAAAGGAACCAAAAATTTCCTAATCATATTACTAGATCATAGTGCATTTAACCCAGAGATTAATGGCAAAAGAAATCACAGATATTAGGCAAATACATGCTATTTAAGTAATACCCTGCAATAACTAACTGGTATACTTTATCTTGGCTCTCAAAACTTATGATTTTAATTCTTTCGTTGTTAGCCTGTCTAATGATAATGAAGTTTCCAATCAATAACTATAGGCTGTTTGTCTCTCTAGAGCCTATAAAATTGAAAAATGATCTATAATGTCATAAACAAAGTGTGCTGTGGTCGTGCACTCCTGCAGTCCCAGCATTCAGATGCTGAATCAGGAGGACCACTGTTAGTTCATGGTGAGCGTGTGGTTTATTTGTTCTACAGTGGTAGGATTGACGGTGCTGGGATTGAGACTGTGAGTGCTACACCTGAGTAGCCTGCGTACAACGTAAGAGGCAGGAAGGATCTCTCCCACTCTCTTCCTGTCACACCAGTCTGGGCTACTTAGAGAGTTCAAGGCCAGCATGAACTACATAATGAGACCCCATAGCAAAGAAAAACAACAAAAATAATATATCTCCCCACATAGATTGAAAGAATTTGAAAGTATTTATGTTGACTGAGCTAGAAAATAGAGCAGACCCAAATTATGAAACAGCATTCACATATGCATTATAATTAGAAAACTTAAAAGGACTAAAAATACCATTATATGCCAATATGTTACATAATGTATGCAAGTGGAAAAGTTGCTAGAAAGTGTAACTTCTAAAACTGAATCAACAAAACGCTAAAATTCTGAATAAGGTTGGAACAAGTATTTACCTGAATTAATGACGAAAAACCTTCTCAAGTAAGAAATGTCTATTTGCATGTAGCTTCTGAATTTTACCATATGAATGTAAGAGTCACGCTGGCCATATAGCTCATGAGCACAGTGCTTCCCTGGCAAGCGCAAGGTCCTGAGTCCTATTCCCCAGAACAACAAAAAGAAAAGTTGAAGTCCAATTACTCATGAACTCTTTAAAAAAATAAAAGGGTAGTTACACTCCTGAAATCATTCTGTAAGCCCAGTAGTACCACATTAACAAGAGCAAATGAGGAAAAGACTCTAACAAATTAATTTATTTTGCAGCATATAGACACAAAATACAAAAAAATGCTAAAAATTCTACTCCGGGAAGAGGTGAAATTTATTCCTGGGATAAAAATATGAAAAGCCATTAAAATATTACAGTATATCAAGAGATAAAAAAGACAAAAACAGGCGTGATTATAATAGGCAAAGGAAAACATTTAACAAAACAAAGGAGAGGGAAAAAAAGAAAAAGTACTAATGAAAATAAAAATAAAAAATGAACTACTTGGGGCTGGGGAGATGGCTCAGTAGAATAAGCGCTTGCCCAACAAGTGCAAGGCCCTGAGTTCAATCCCCAGTACTGAAAAAAAAAAAAAAATAAAATAAAAATGAACTACTTGATAAGATAAAAACTCTAATCTAAAAGTGGAAGCACAGTTACTGTCTGAGCCTAATGAAATAGGTGCCACATCATTAAAAACCACAGGTGACATTACAGAATAATCTCAAGTGCTTTTTTCCTGAGATCAGCAAACAGAAAAAAAGAGGAAGTTCTATGAAAGAAAATTATATAGAAACATTGAATAAACAGGCAACATTTGGGAATGGAAGAATTTAAATTCTCTATTTTAGGAAATCTTTTTGCAGACTTCTTTTCTAAAATATATCTTCAAGTTAACATAGCAAGAGATGAAAGAGAGGAGGAAATAGGGGAGAAGAGGGAAGGAAATAAAGAATTAGGGTGTACTATGCGACTCTCCAGCTCCCTATAAGCACAGTATTCATTATGCACTGGAATACATACTACTACAGTAAATAGGCACAGTAAAATTGAACATGTTCCTGAGGTACCATGTAATATTTTAATATATGAATATTTTCCATACAACTTATATTCTTTTTATGATGGAAACATTCTAAATTTCTAGAATATTTTCTTCCAACTTTTTTGAATCATATATGACCAATGTCTATGACTATCCTACGGTGTTATTGCACACTGGGATATCTGTCTTTACTCTGTGATGTAGTACACTTTACACAATGTAATCCTTTCTTTCTTTCTTTCTTTCTTTCTTTCTTTCTTTCTTTCTTTCTTTCTTTTTCTTTCTCTCTGTCTGTCTTTCTGTCTGTCTTTTTGTCTTTCTGTCAATAGTTCATATTGTTCCCAGTTACTGTTTTAGTCTCAACTTTTATAAAATCGACTCAGTTTAGATTTTAAATGTGGAAAATATTATAATTTCAGTTGATACTAAAAATTTTGTTGAAACATTTTGTGGCAAACCATATCAACTGTCCTAGAAAATGTGTTTTCTGCAGCTCTTGAATGGAATGGTCTGTAGATATTTTTATGTCGATTTGGTCTACAATATAGTATAATTCACACGCTTCATTGTTGATCGTCTGCCTGGTCTGTCCATTGGTGGAAATGAGGGATAAATTTCATTTTGATTATTGTGTTAGTGTTCGTCTGTCTTTTTATTCATAGCTAATTTCTTTATATCTCGGATCTCTTATAAGTCAGTGCATTTATTTTTAATGTACTTTTTTCTTTTTTTTCCGGAACCAGGGGCTGAACTCAACTGCATTTATTTTTATAGATCCTATTTCTAATTGTTGAATGAATCATATCATCATAATATAAAATTCTTTCTGGTCACTTTTTTCTCTTCATTTATTTGTAGAAGTTAGAAAAACATCCTTTTATTTATCATTTTTTGGGAAGGGTCTACAAGGTGTTCAGGGTCTCACTACTAGATCAGACTCATAGTGATTCTCCTGTTTACAGCCTCCCAAGCGCTGGCCACCACGCCCGGTCTCCCAGGCTGGTCTTAAGGATCCTGCCTCAGCCTCACAGTGCTGGGATTACAGGGGCACTCCATCATGCCCAGTCTCAATCACTGTCTCAGCACGCCCTGGGGGCGGGGCAGGCATGGCAGGCCTGGGATTGAACCCCGGCCCTGTCCCTCTTGCAGGTGCTTTAATCCGCTGAGCTATTCGGCCAGCCCTTATTTATCATCAGTTAGTGTTTGATTGTATCACTGCAGTATTTGAGATTCCACAGAGAACTGTGTGTGCTTTTGCTAAGAAAATACTTCATTGAAGTATTTCAACTTTCCTCTCAGCAGCTGCTGTGGTTACTTTTCTCCCCTTGCTCAGACACCCAAATTAAAGATGGAAGGATTGATTTACTTCACAGTTTGTGGAGGATTCAGGCTGTACTCAGCAAGCTCCCAGGCATGGTGGCGGGGCAGAGGGCAGCGAAAACAACAAGGGCAAAGGGGGAGAGCAGGCCTCTTCTCCTGCCTCACCTCCTGCCCTTGAGTGGCTGCGGCACTCACAGCATCTCCCTGCCCTCCTCTTGCACAGGCTCAGGATGTTTACAGAGAGCTCCTGCCCCATGCTGAGTCACTTGGCTAAACTTGTACACTTCTCAAATTAACCCAAGGTGTCAACCATTGCAAATCCACCCCTTGCAACTTGACAAATAGGCACATTTCCTTAATCTGGTTTCCAGATACAAAGACATGTTTATTCTTATCATTGTATACCACATTATAACATAGATTTAGCAATCCTTAAAAACCGGTACTAAGTCTATGAACATATCACGTTAGGAACGTAACTTTTCAAACCATCCCCCACCAAAAGTCTCATGCATCCATTTGTGTAAAAGGCATTTAGTCTATTTGCAAGAGCTGCCAAAGTCCTAACCATTTCAGCATTGCTGAGAAGTCCAAGTCCCAACTCTCCTCTCAGATTTAAAGCCAACTCTTAGCTGTGAGTCGCTGCACAAATGAAAGGTAAGCACTTCTAACATTCAACGACACAAGGCAAACATCTTCATTCCAAAAGTTATAAGCAGGGGAACACAAAGGATTGGGGCCAGCACAAGTCTAAAATCCAGCAGGGCAAACAGTAAGTCCTATAGTTCTACATACACCACACGAGGCAATCTGTGGCAAATTGTGAGCTCCGAAGTGTATTGTAGTCCCATCCCTCCAGCACTTCCAGCACTGTGCGGATTATGCCAAGGTCTGCTGCCAGCTGGAGCAGTAGCCAGGCTTCCCTCTCTGTTGGCTGTAGCGGTTGAGGGCCTGGATCTCTGGACACGCTGAATGCAGCTCTGAGGAACAAATTCTCTGTTGCACAGCTATTCAGGAACACGATGCTCTGAGGCCTTCTCCTCAAAGAAAAGTCCCTTTAGTCTTGACGTTTTGAGTCTGCAAAGATGGGAAGTTGCTTGTTCTTGTGAAACCCTCAGGTCATCTTTCCCATTCTCCTGCTCCTTCTCTTCAATGGAGATCTTCTTAGCTCTGTCTCAATAATGCTGGCATTACTGAAGCTTCCCTTCTGGCCAAACTGACTTTTTAATTCACCCTGCTGGCCTCTTTGCACTTGACTTTCAACACAGATCCGGCTTAAAGCCCCGGATGCAGCCCTACCACCAGCATCCCACTGCCTCAGAATTTCTTCTGCAAGATTCATTAGTCCACTGCCCTTAACTCAGTATCAGGCAAAGTCTCTGGACACAAACAAAATGCAGAAAAACTTTCTGGAAACCATAGAACACATTTTTCTGGATTCCATCAGCCAATACAGTCCTTCTTTCCAAAAGGATCTTCCCCAGCCTGATGTTCATCAGCAGGATTTCTATCAGCCTTCTGCTCTTCAGAGCTCTGACCAGAATCTCCAATACAGAGCAGCTTAAGGCATAATTTTAAAAGAAAGTAACTTTATATAGCTCACAGTTCTGGAAACTAAACTGTGGACAGCACAGTGCCCTCCCTTCTCTTGAGAGTTCCTGAATGCGTTATGTCACGTGTAGGCATCATAGCAGCATAAATGTGTAGGTGATCCCATAGGAGGGGAGAAAGCTGGAGAACAAGCCGGAGCTTTAGCTGGCATCCTAGGAGAGCTACTTTAATTGCGTCCAAGGCAAATGGACAGCTAATACCTGACGTTTCTTATCCTATGGCCACGTTTGCAAAGGGCCCTACGTAAACCTTCTCCAGCCCATAGTGCTATCCACCCCACTGCAGTCCACGCGAGTGTGTGAATTACGCGGCGGCGGCAGCAGCACCAGTAGTGTTGGCGCTGCTGGTGGTGCTTGTGGCGGTGTGTGTCCTTACACGTAGTGTGAGTCTCTTGGAAACAACATAAAGTCCTTCTTTGTGTTCCATTCTGTAAATCTATGTCTTGGTGAGTTACTCAATATGTGTTTAAGGCGGCTGTTGATAGATGAGCTCTTGTTACTTCCATTTTATAACTTATTGTCTAGATATTTTCATGCTCCTTCACCCTCTTCTGTTTTCTTCCTTTGCATGTAGGTGATTTTTTCTAGTACTATTTTATTGTAACGTCTTGTGCATGAGGCTTATAATAAAACCTAATATGTAGACACAACTGAGCAGATATAATTTTGCCTTTGACTTCCTATGCATGAATGTTTCGTGTCTTTTTCTAAGTGAGAGAAATTCTCTGTTATTGGAATATCACATATTCTGTCTTTAGAATAAACTTCATACCTCTTCATCATACTCAAGTTCCTCATCAACCCTCAATCCTTCTAATATCCAAATGGTCCTATAGCTTTAATAGCCTTTTAAAATTCCTCTTAATTCTTCCTCTTCCAGGTATATTTTTCAAATAGCCTGCTTTCTAGTACACCAATGTTCCTGCTTAACTGATGTTACTATTTCTGTCTTGTACTTCTTATTTTATTTAATGTAATTAAAGCTCCAGAATTTTTGCGTGATTTTCAAAAAATTGTTTCAATGTCTCTGTTTGGTTTCTTTGATATAGTACTTAGTGTAAAACTGTGCTTTACGAAGTCTGTTTTTCTTCAAAATAGTTATTTTGAAATATTTTTGCAGAAGTTATGCTTGGTAATCAAACTGTGATAAGTTCCTGGAGTCTCTTTTGTTCAAGAGAAACCATGGTTTACTAGCAGTTGCTGCAGCTGCACATAAATAACATCTACATACTGGAGGATTAGTATTTGTTTCTGTTTCCATGGTGTGGATATTTTTTTGCCTGGTCTCACAGAAATTACAAGCAAAATGTTTATTACTTTCCTTGAGCCGACAGTCACTGCTGTCCTTTCTGTACCTGGCACTGCACATACAGGTTTACTACATGTCCGTGATTTATGGACTGAAATTATTCAGCACTGGAGAACACCCAAGTCCAAATTCATTGCAAATCTGTGACAGGTGTGTTGTGCAAAATGAACCGGGAGCGATAGAAGAGAGAAAGGTGGCACCACTGGGCCTGCAGCCCCCACCCCATGGGGCCAAAGAGGCACAGGTGCCTCATCCAGGGCACCTGGCAGGTTCTTCCACCATGAGATTTGACCTGGCACCGGGGCCTAACCATGGTAAAACCAGGCCTATACATAAGGGAAAAGCAACAAATGCTTCCTTTTGCCCCTAAGCAGACCGTGTCTCTGTCTATACTGTGTTGCTTAGGGTCAGGAGAAGGGTGGGCAGTCCTGTGCACTGAAGCCAGGGCTGTGCCCAGCACCATGGTGGGCCCAGCCTGCCCGATGGGCCCTAGTCTGGGAGCAGGACCCTTCATGGAGTGGGCCTCACTGCTGAGGGTCTGACCGGAAGCCTAGGCCAAGGCCTTGCCTTTGATTCACCAGTCTCCGTGCCCCAGCAGAGAGGTCCTCTTTCTGGGCACAAGCCTGGGGTAGTGACAGCAGAAGCAACATGCTTGTGGTCCACTCTGACATTTGCTGAGTCAGACATAGAGATTATGGCCACAGGGTTGGGCACAGCGCCTCAGAAATGAGCTAAGGACAGGCGCACGGGATAAGCCAGCATGCAGACCTGCACTGTCTCTCTGTGTCCCCTCTCCTCTGTTCCTTATAAGACCCTTCCCCACCTGTACACAGTGAAATGGTGACTTGAGGCAAATAGGCCTTCTCCATCTCCTTGGCGCCAGCCTCGGGTTCATCCTTTTTCCTAAAATAAATGCCTCTCAATTTCATTATCAGCCAACAAATGAACCTGAGCCTAGGAATCTGAGTAGTGGGTGAAAAGTCCACAGTTCAGCCCAGGGAGGAGTGAGGTAAATGGCAGGCGTGCTATCCATGTATTCCTCTTACCAAGAAGACATTACGAGGGTAGGGAAACAAGCCAAGGCAGGCACCGTGTGTAGGCTTCCTTCCTGCCTCTCTGCGTGAAGGTGCCTGGGAACTCTCATTTACAGAAATTCCTCCTCAGATCTGGTTAGGGATTTCCCAGGGCCTGCCAAATAGCTCGCCCGCCAACTAAAGCTGGCTTGCCGTGCCGGCCCCGCACCCAGGGCGCACTGAGGTGGTGATTGAGACTGGGCTGGGCGTGGGGGCGCAGGCCTGTAATCCCAGCGCTTGGCAGGCTGAAAATAAGCAGATCACTATGAGTCTGATCTACCTAGTGAGACCCTGTAGACCTTACAGACCCTGTAGACCCTTACTAAAAATATGAGAGAGAGAGAGACAGAGACAGAGAGAGAGACAGAGAGAGAGACAGAGAGAGA
>NDGM011084243.1:0-16964 GCA_002564305.1 Octomys mimax | reverse complement strand
GAACCAATTGTGTCCCAGGGCGGGACCCCCACCAGCCGGAAGTGCACAGGGAGTCATCCGGAATTCCACGGGGAGTCATCCGGAGTCATCCGGCCAAGTTGACACAATGTATCAACCACTACAACATTATGTCACTCTGATTTGAGTGGATATTGAGAATAATTTCAATTACATGCTCACGTAATTTAATGTTTTAAAATTTAAGATATCAATATAAGTATTCCAAATTTTATGCTATAAATTTTATATCATGTACCTATCAAGTTTCATGATGAAAATATTATCCTTTACAAAGTGGTAACAGGGGACTTGGGAGATAGTTAAGTAGAATAAGCACTTGCCTGGCAAGTGCAAGGGCCTGAGTTCAATCCCTGTTTCCACCAATAATAATAATAATAATAATAATAATAATAATAATAATAAATGGTAATATTTTCCTTGCTTATTGTTAATATCAATACTGAAATGGTTACTGATTTTTCATAAGATACTCAAATTCCCATAATACTGTAGAGCTTTAGGCAACTTACATTTGCCAGAAAATCCAAAAAGAGATATGAAAAGAATTCAAAAATGTGATATTGAATAAAATGATTCAGTGACAGACAGGAAATTGCAAAGAGCAGTGTGCTAAATATTTCTTGGTGAGAAAACATTGTCATAGACACACTGAATTATTCAATTTTAATTGTATTAAACAGATAATATTGGCATTGTTCTGTAAAATCTCTAATGATTATATTAGGTACTGAGAACAGAGTAACAGATCAGAAAGTATATCACACTGCACAGTAACTATTTTAGCAGTTGATATTTCTTCTATTTATCCTGTGTACCAAATAAATGTAATGAAAATTCTATTTGCAAAGCTTTACGTCATGCTTTACATGGTTTTATGATACATACTTAATAAATCTCACTTTAGTTTGTTTTATGATACAAATATTGGGATATATCTAAAATTGAACTTTCAAGTTTAATCATTGTTTTGAGGTCCTTTCTAGAGTTTTCTAAGGTATTTTTATTAATATACTTGCCAATGCATCAAAACATATTATAAGTACGTATCATAGAAAAGATGAATTTAATTAGCTGAAAATATTGAGAAATTTATGTTTTGTGTGCTCTGGAAATAAAATTTATTTAATAATATTACTTATAGCAACAAGCTAATTGTTTTGAGCCATGCCTATCTTAATTAATTAATTAATTAATTTTTTATTTTTATATTTTTTTTGCAGTACAGGGGGTTGAACTCAGGACCCTGTGCTGGCCTGGCAGGGGCATATTCTACTGAGCTATCTCCCCAGCCCAAATAAAGCACTGCCATGTCTATTTTAACTTTCCTGGGTTATATTAAAAAATTTCATTTGCTTTAAGGAAAGATAGCACTGTTATGAGAATATATTTTAAGAATATCCTGTATCTATTTAGTTGTTTCACATACAGATGACTATTATCAAAGTCAATTTCCACGGGAATAAAATAATAATTATTAATCATTCAGTCTTTTTTTTCACAATGCCAGGAATTGAACTCAGGACCCTGCATTTGCCAGTCATTTAGTAATATTTAGAAAGTATGAATTATGTAATAGTGAGCATGTCATGTATCTGATACTATAAATGGTAAATGACAACATTTTAAAAATGTACCAGCAACAAAAGTAAATGAATTTTTAAAAGACAAAATTAACTGAAATTAAAACAAAAAATATACTGTCAGCTCTACTTTCATGGTCACAGGAAAATTTAGAAGAATATGTGTTAATCTTAGCAACAGATCTGACAAATAGATATAATATGATCAGTGTTAATTTGCTGTTGTGGTATTGTTACTCTGTTTCTGTCTTTATTCTTTATTATTTGTTTTTGTTTTTACTCTTTCAAATAAATAAAACAAAACATATTTTAAAAAGCCTCATGATATGTACTTAAATAATTAATCGCTTTTCTGAATTAAGAGACAGAGAGAACTGTAAAGACAAACATATAAAGTCATGAAACTTCAAGCACCTTCTAAGAGACCTGGGAATATATTGTACAATTTTATTACTTTCCTAGTCTCAATTTCATTGGTTTCTTTTTTAGTTTTTGGATTATTATGTATTTTCTTTGACTATAATTGTTTGTTTGGATCTCATTAAGTTTTTAATCTATATGTATTTATAAAGAAGGTTTCCCGATTTTACAATTTTTAGCTTTGATGTTTGCAATAGTCATTCTAATTTCTCTGTATGCACTACAAATGCCCTCAACTAATGGCCTACTTGTTTAAGGACCATATGGGCTTGTGACTCAAGCATGCTGTTTGGACTCACTGACTGCCTCTGCAACTTACTATTGCAGGCAGCCCAATTAGATAGAAATATTATAGGCAGTCAGACAGGGCCAGGCCCTCAAAGGAGCTAGCACAAAAGACAACATACCTTGTAACTGTGGGAGGGACCCATGCTCTTGCTGTGAGCCAGACCTAAAGGCCAAAGAGCAAACAAAGGCTAACCTTCCTAAAGACTAGCATGTGGGATTGATCATTACCCTGAGAAAGCCAGGAAAAAAATCCTTATCTGATGGCTACCAGATAAGGTCCTGTTTTACGTTCATGCCCCCTTGCTGCATGACTTCTTTCCCCATGTGGTCCTGGGCTTAATCAATTTTACCTGAGCAATGGTGCTTGTAATCTCATTGGGTCAACATAGTTTTGTCGCACCCCCACATTCACTTAAGCAAGTTCCCCCTTTCTCCACCTTAGCCCCACATGGTTTTACACTATAAAAGTTCCTGAAAGAGATAGCTTCCTGGGGGACAACCCGCTTGGGCACCTCTCCTGTCCCTCTCTTGGACAGGAGCTTTCTTTCCCCCAATAAATATATTATCCTCATAACCTCAGTTTGTTCCTAAAATTTATTTTTCAGTTTTAAAGAACATGAACTCATGCAGGTCAGGTTGGAAGATCATTTTCCCCTATGTCATTTGGAGGTTCCCTGTATCATTTGGGGGTCACCCATCTGAGATCAGTTTTTCTCCCTGTATCATTACCACCTGAAGTAGGATTTAGAAAGCAGGGACTTGAGCCACAGTGCAGCTTTAAGTTGACTTCTACAGTACAGTACCATAATCTTAACTTTTTTTATACGGGGAATCAAACTCAGGTTCTTGTGCTTGCTAGGCATGGGCTACACCACTGAGCTGTATCCCCAGCCAGTACTGTAATTCTTGAAGATTGTTCTGTGCACTATTATAACTTTATGTTCAATCATACTTTACAGTATTGCATGCAAGAGTTATGCAAATAGAGGCAACATCTTTGAATTGGTGTTTTTTTTTTGTCCATTTATTTTTTTCTACATATTGTTGTGCATGTACTGCACACAGTTCCTCACTTCGCAACCAGTTCTTGCAACCACTGCAGGTTTTTAAATAAGAAATATTTGTATTTTTACTGTGTCCCAAAACTTCACTAAAATATATTTTTATTGTCAGTTATTTCAAGGATTTTTATGATTTCTATTGAAATTTCTTTATTGAGCATATATAGTTTAGAAGTTAATTGTTTAATCTCCAAATTTTGTAATTTTATGATTGAATTTTTGTGCTAAATTAATTTCAACATAACTTGTAAATGTGTTTGCTAAGTTTTATAGTATTATATTCAACCTATTTTGTTTGATTATTTACTTTTCCATAGAGGTATTGCAATTATCATATTTGCATAGATAATAAATTTTTCCAAATTTTTGATATGGATTGTTTTGATAACAGAGCAATTTGGCTGTTCCTGTAAATATATCTTCAAAAGTTTATTGCATGTTTCTGTCATTCTACTTAGAACTATGGGCACCCTTCCAGGATTGCCAATTCCGTGAACATGAGTCCATAGTCTCATTTCATTTGTTGTGAGATGAGATTATTTTTACCAGAGACAAATCTATATGGAATCTCAACATAATAAGTTATACTGCAAATTTATTGTTTATAAATTTGGCTGAGATAATAAGGGCAGGGAATGCACTTGGCATAAGGTTATTGATACTTAATTCAAAGCCAGAATTAATTCATAGATTCTATTCCTTGAAACTATTTCTAGCGCCAATTTTAAACAATCTTCATTAAAAGAAGCTACACACTTTGTGTGTTATAGAATCATAGAGCTATTACAAGGAGAAATAGCTCAATTTTGACGTTGGATCTTCATTACCAGCTGAGCAGGATGTCTCAACTGATCAGCAAGATAAATGGAAAGAAAAGTTAGACTATGGTTTATAGGAAGTAGAGATCACATGAGAGAAAAGAACCTTCGAGCTCAGCACCTCCAAAATGTACAGTGAGGTGAGTTGTAAGAAAAGCTGACAACTTCTGTACTTGCAGCAGCACCACGGGCCTAGCACTGCTACACAGCAGGGTAAATTACCAGTCCAAGGACAAGGTGTCTAACAAGACGCCTGACAGCAGAATCTGTCTTATGGTGTGTGTGTGGGGGGGAGAAGGGGAGACAAAACAAAACAAAACAATCAACCAATCAACCAAGCAGATGGAAAACCCTCCTCACTTCTTCCTCTCAAGTCTGCACAGAATCACTGTGTGGTTATCCTTAAATTAGAAATAGAGAGATTATTCAGATCAAGGTAGCACTCATGTCAGTGTGCTAATGCAAAGCCATTTCTTACTAAAACAATCCTCAGATAATTAATGTTATTTTCATATTGTAAGTGGTATTTCATGTGTTTTATTGTTTTCTCTTTGCTGATTGTTATGGTTTGTGCATAGATGTCCCCCCTACAAAGCCTTTACAGTCACAGGGAATCTCTAGAGTTTGTGATTGATTATTGTGAGTGTGGGTGAGGCTCCTGCCCTGGGCAGGTAATTTGCATTACAATGTAAGGAGGGGAGAGAGGCTAGCTGGCTGCCACTCCCTTCACTCTGCTCTTTGCCTCCACCCTGAAAGGTTGCTCTCTGCCTTGTGCTGCTCTGCCTTGGAGTCAGCTCAGTATGGACTGAAACCTCCAGTAACTGTCAGGTGAATAAACCTTTCCTTCTTTAATTTTGAGTGCTGGCTATTTGTCTCAGCAATGAGAGAAGAGTATCTGAGACACTGATATATCAGCATGCAATTTTTTTGTGTAATACCTTTTACAGGTTTGTTGCTATCTCCACTTAGAGTCATATATACACTGTTTAGATCGTCAGTGGTTGCAATTGAAGTTTTGTATTCTCTTTTGTGTCACATTGTATAATTATTTTTCTTTACTTCCATATAATGTTAAGTATCAGTGTTGATAAGAGGACATTTTAGTCTTACTAACAAATTTTAAACAATTTTTTATTATTATGGTTTTTATATTTTCAAAAATAAAAAGTAAAACAAATAAATTTGATTCTATGTGAAGTATTTGTGATATAAACAATAAAATGGCACCTCTTGTTATCTATGGATATGATTATGTGATATTTCCTTTTATTCTATTTGTGCAATGAATTACATTAATTGGATTTCAAATATTAGACTGTTTGACTTTTTAGAGTGATTACCACTTTCTCTCTCTCTCACTCGCTCGCTCGCTCGCTCTCTCCGTATGTCTTTTTGAGACAGTGTTTCACTATGTAGTTTATGTTGACCTAGAGCTCACTTTGCAGCCCAGGGTTGTCTCGAAATTGCAGGTGTCCTTTCTGCCTCAGCCTCCCAAGTGCTAGGATTACAAGCATGTAACACCATGTGTGGTTTAATTATTTCTCTCTTAAAATGCATAATTCCTGGATTATTTTGCAAATAATATTTTATTAGTTTTATTTTATTAGCTGTATATTTTTTGCTTTAATATCTGTGTACTAACCAACCTGTATATTTTCCAGTAATTTATTAATCAATATTTCTCCCAAATGTCACTAAACCAACCAAATAAAGATACATAACTTTTCTGTTATTTTTTCAATGTATTTATAAAAATGTACTGCTGACACCAATTTGCCTGAGTGCTTCCATTTTTAATAGATAAATGAACATTTACGTATTATTTTACTTGTAGTTTAAATTTTAATGTAATTTTAATTTTACTTACATATATTTGTTTATTGCTTTTACTTAAACATGAGGTATGTGGCTATGGTAATGATTTTGCTAATTTGTTTAATTTAATTTGTGTTACTTTCCACTTCGATCTTGATATGTTTTGGATTGTCATACAAGGATATTGTTTATTTCCAAATAAACAAGGTTTGAGTTTCTCAATTTATTATCAATATTTCCTAAAAAGAATTCCTACTCTTTCTTCTATTATTTTAATGTGTGACTGATACTCCCTTTATACATACTTGAGTGAATATTTCTACCATTGATTATCACATCCTTTTTGTGTTTGTAATTTTTTTTGTAATATGTCCTTTTAGATAACTTATTCTTAGTATAAAACATTGTTATAGGTGTACCTAACTTTTTTTTTGTGTTGGATAATTCTGTTGTTCTTCAGATCAAATTGCATTTTGTTTTCCTGCTGTTAAGTAGTGCTTTGATGGTTTTAGCTCTAATTTTTAAATCTTATTTTGAGGTTAAATAGATGAATAATTGTATGTATATTTTGATATTTATATCTAAATTACATGTAAATATAGAACTTAATTATTCAACTACTCTGATATTAGTTGAGGTGTGCTCTGTGAAATATGATATTACATTTGTTTAATATTTCAGATACACTAAAATAATGTATATTTATTCATCATTGTGTATAGTATTCAATATGTATTTATTAAATAATATTGATTAACAATATTTAATAACCAGTACTTATTTATAATTGTAGTATGAGCTACATAATGCTATTTTTTATCCTTGCTTTCTTTTGGGTTAATTAAATGTGTTTTATAGGTATTCGTCGCTTTTCTTGTCTTGATTGTGATTATTTTAAGATTGCAAAAGATATACTGCACAATTTAAGTTCAGACACTGGTATTTTCTTTTATTTCCCAGGTTTTACATTGATTTTTGCGACATATGATATCATCACTGAAATCATTAATATAATTTACCTTATTTAAAAATGTTAAATAATTTTGAGAATGCATAGAGATTACCAATAGGATGTGGAAAGTATAGCTCTCCATGATAGAGACATTTGATACTGCAAAACAAAACAGAATTTAGCACCTCCATGGAAGAAATAACTAAACATATTTTTTTTCTATAGCCTTAGTTTTTTGTTGGTTTTCCAACACAACTAGTTGAAGGAAAGTAATCTAACAGTAATTGAATCCACTGAGGCAGTGAGCAAAATGTATAAAGTATTTGGACAGTAAAGAAAAGTCTAGTCCAAATCTGAACCTCAAACTTGCCTTTTAAATTTAGTGCCATAGCTTTTGAGCATGTAAAATACAATGTTAAATATAATGATTCATGATGTTTGATTAGAATGGTATCTATGACAAGAAAGACTATTGGTTTTCTTAGATGTTTGAGGCCTCTCCATAAGTAGTAGCAATTTTAGAGTCTTTGAATGTTTCATTTCAGTAAATGAAATGACAGGTCCACACCATGTTGACTCATCGCCCCTCAGCAGGAATGAAGTGATTGAGATGGTGCTATTATAGACCTTTCCTTCTAGACTCAAAGGTCTTTATTATTTTCTTATTCATCATGAAACTTATTCATCATGAAATAGTTCAAAATTCAAGATTTCATGATATAGTAATTCTCTTCACATGAAGAGACAGGAGCACATTCAATTTTAAAACCAGGTGACATATGTAATAACTTATTAATACAAACTTGTCTAAATGGATGTAAAATTGTCACTATATGAAATCAATCTATCAAGTGGTAATTTTCCAAAACAAAACTGCAAAGCACAGATAAAAGCAGGCAGGAAAGTGAGTTGATGGATGTCAGGGTTTTAAAAATCATGTATTGTTTTCTTTCCTGTACAACAATAGATGTAATGTGTAAGAACTAGTTACACAGTTCTAAACCATGGCTTATTTTTAGCAGATTTTCCACTCAGCTTATAATCCTTGAACTTATGTAGGAATAATGACTCTTTCTGCTTTTACATCTTCTCATAGATTCTGTAGAAGAAGGAAAGGTGTGTAAAATTCATATATCTAATGTTTTAAGATTATGCCCAAGAATTGACAAATGTTAACTGTCAAAAATATCTTTGTTGGGGGGCCAGCCAAATAACTCAGGGGATTAAAGGGCCTGCAAGCAGGAGCAGGGGCCAGGGGTTTGATCCCCCGGGTTGCAGGCCCCACCCCCAGGGCACGCTGAGACAGCAATTGAGACTGGGTGTGGTGGCATGAGCCTGTAATCTCAGCTCTTGAGAGGCTGTAAAAAAGTGGATCACTACAAGTCTGATCTAGTAGTGAGATCCTGAACACCCTGAAGACCCTTCCCTAAAATACAGGAAAAAAAAAATATATATATATATATATTTGTCATAACAATTTTTCTTGAGGTACTGGGGATTGAATTCAGAACCCTGTGCTTTCCAGGCAGGCACTTATTCTACTGAGTTATCTCCCCAGGCCCTAATTGTTTTTATTTATTTATTTTTTATAATAACTTGTTTTTAATTGATACTTAATGATAGTAAAACTATACATATATAGTCTCTTCTTTCTTTCTTTCTTTCTTTCTTTCTTTCTTTCTTTCTTTCTTTCTTTCTTACGTCCTTTCATACACAGTGTCCTGTCTCAGCCTGCCCAGCACTGGGATTACAGGTGTGTGCCACCATGTCTACCTAGGGTTCTGGGACTGGCATGGCATGTGGTACCAGGGATTGAGCTAGACCTTGTGCTTGCCAAGCAGGTGTTTAAACCACTGAGCTTTCTTCCAAGTCCCAAAATATAATTTTTGAAAATGTGAATTAAACACATTTTTCTTTTTTGATTTTATTGACTTTAAAAATGCAGCATGGTACAAAGATAAAAAGGGAATCTTGATATTTTAATCTGGGAGAAAATTTTTGACTAGGAAAAACTGGGTATGCCAGCTATTTCTCCTTCTTTTCAGTTTTAAAAAGAGCATAGTGAAAATTGATTACATTTATGCAGAAAAATGTTAAAATTTCTTCAATCTTAATTTAATGAGTTATTTTTCTCACAACCAATTGACGAGATCAACTAATTACAGCATCATATGGGCACTGTGGGAGACTCTCACAAGATTTCAAATAGCATTATTTGCTTTGTATTATTTGTATTATTTTTTTTCCTGAGTGTATTTCAAGTACTTCAGCATTTATACAATATTGCACTCTGATCCTATAGTACAGACTACCTAAATTAATATAAAGATCTAATATTTCATATACTGGTACTCTCAGTGATAATTTCATACCTCTGTGTGAAATAAACTATTGTCATGTATTAGGTTTACTAGAAAGAAGCTTTATAATTTGATTCTGTGTTCAACTTATACAGATATATTCTTCTTTTCTATTAATTTTAGTTTGCTCAAAGTAATACAGGGACACCTGAGGAATTAGGTTAAAATTAAATTGCTAGATGAAATTAAAAAAAAAATCTCCATATAGAAGAAAGCTCTTCCACTGCCCACTGTTTATAATCTTCCACAATTTGTACTGTTGGCTTTTCTGTATGAATACCCAAATTTTGTATCTTTACAATTGCTACTGTTTCCTATACCTTAGCCTCTTCTCAGTCAGATATTTCTTATTTATCATTCCACTGTCGACAGTCTGAGACATCCCTTCTCTGTTCGGGAGTCCTCTGGCTTAGTCTTAGGCACATGGTTTTTCTCTAACTATAGAGAAAGTTGTCCAATAAACATAGGCAAGAGGAAGAATTTTCAAAGACCAATGAAGAAATTTTTCTCAAACACAATTTGTTAAAAGAGTGGTAGAAGTAGACTGGGTGTGGTGGTGCACGCATATAATCCCAGTGCTTGGGAGACTGAAAATAGGAGGATCAGTATAAGTCCTAACTGTGTAGTGAGACCTTGTAGACCCTGTGCTAAATATATAAATTAAAAATAAAATAAAAAGTGGAAGAAGAAAAAAATTATGAAATATTTTATTTTTTACTTGTTTTTTTCAAAAAGAAAAATAATTCCATCTACTTTACTGTTTTATTGTTGCTGATGAGCAGTGCTGGTGGCATTTTTATATTTGATTGCTTTTGTTTTTAGTCTTTTTTTATTTTCAGTCAAGAATGGCAGGGTGTGGGCTCGTGTTACAACATGAGGAATTTAAATTTCACTAGTAAAAAAAAATTATGAAGTTACAGATGTAAGTGTTGAAAATTTTTCATGTTAAGTTGTAACATTCTAAAGAAAGTATTATCAAATATTGAATATATTGTTCAAGGGGTAGTAGGTTTATTGAATTGTATTATGCTTCTTTAGAAATATGTTTACAATATATTTAATATTTTTGTCCAAATTTAACTCATGCAATATTCAATTCAAAATTATTCAAACTCAAAGTAGTATTTATTTATTTACTTACTTACTTATCTGTGAGACAGGGTCTCCTCATGCAATTCAGGCTGGCCTTGAACTCATTTCATATGCCAGAAAGTTCTAAAACTCACTGATCCTCCTGCCTCAGCCTCCTGAGTGCTGGGATTACAGGTTTGCACCACCATGTCAGGCTTCAAACTCTAGTTATTAATGTGCAAATATTTTTTAAAATCTTCTTAAAATTTTAGTGAAATTATGAATTTGTGGCATGTCATAAAGTTTGTTCCACCAAAAATGTTCAAAAGCAACATTAATTTTGTACTTCTGTAACTTTTAAAGATGTGTAACTTTAGTACGATCAATTAATCTTCTAAATTACTGTATTTTCAAAAAGTAGCCATCATAAAAATGAACATGAACACATTCCTAGGCTGTGTCTTATTTGTCTTGACCATAGCAAATTAATAGCATTATAATGATACATTGAATAAAATTTGACATTTCAGAGAAGATGTACAACAACTAAGATTGTAATGAGATAAAATTATACAGTAAACTTCAGCTACCTTCTCTTTATTTAGAATGAAAGACAATGTTTGTATTTTCTGTGAACATATAATTTATAAGGTAGTACCAATAATGGGAATAATTTTATTTGCTCTTTCAGATTTCATACATGGACTTATTTCTGTTTAAGTTAAAATTGTATTAACTAATTTATATTTGTAAATGAGTAGCAAAGTCTACCTTTCTCTTTCTATTTGAAATATTGTTTTATAGATTAAAATCTAGAAATAAGTTAGTAAGTTTGCAGAAATATTGTGATTATTGAAGACATAATATATTTACAAATACATTATGAATTTTAAAATATCAAGATGGCTCCTGAGGTTACCATTTTCAAAGTGTAAAGTGAAAGGCCTACTCTTAACAAACCGTGTTTAATTAACAAAATACCATACTGGGTTTAGAGCTGAATCAATCTTACCACTTGCTTGTTGTATTTTGTTCTCACGTTGATAATTATTTTCTAAAATAAATATAGTGAATATTTAAAAAATCTTAGTTAATTCTTAAACAAATACTATCAACTGTTCATCATATAATTTGAAAGAGACCATTAATTTACTAAAGAGAAATAAAGAATGAAATTCATGCCTCAGATTGTGAGTCTTATATAAAGTATAATTATACTTAATATTAGCCTTAACATAAAGCGTGTCAGTGTCACAAATGATTACTCAAGCTTCATATATAGGCCTGAGGATTATTAATGTGGGGTTAGTGGGGAGAAAGGTATTATATCAAATAAATATCCTGGCATCTTGAATACTTTAATGAAAGGAAGGATGGAGCATTTCCTAGCAGTCATTTGTCTGCAGTGTATATGCAAATATATAAAATTTGATGAGGTCTTTACTTTTGACCCTAAATACCACATTAGTAATTCATGAATCCATTGATAATGTTTCTGTGGCACAGAGGTACCAAGGAAATATGAAGAAAGTATAATTTCCAAGGTGGAAGAACCACAAAAATAACTTTGTACCCTTGAGGTCATTTTTACCATTTGAACACAATTTATGTGAGTGAATTTCATGGGCTTCAGCATTTGCACAGCTTTGGGTAATGAGTAGGGAGGCGATTTAGGGAATGGAGGGCAGGAGGTGGTCAGATAGAACACTGAAGCTTAACAGAATTGATTCCAAATATATTTTAAAAACCCACATTTATTGCTTCTAAATGGGCTCAGACACAAAACTTACAAATGAAATAGACTTTCAGAAAATCCAGGGAAAGCACCAAAGTTGTTTGATCAGCACGATCAACTTGAGGTGTTTGGTTTTCATGAATCTTCCTGAGCTAAGTCAGGACCTATAGCAGTGATTTATGAAAGCTAAGTTGCTTTTACCATAGTTGTTTTTAAAAATGCAATAATGCAAGAAAAATTACACATTCCTTAGAACTCCTTAAAAGTTATTTTTCTAACCTGACTAAATTGTACATTGTTATAAAATATTGCTGTCAAAAAACATTAGAAACGGCCTAGTAAAGCTTATCTCAGCCTTCAGTGTGAAGTTTCCAAATGAGAAAAATGAAAAGAAAAATATGAATTAGTAAAATATAAAAGCAATGGGGCCAGGGAGATAGCTCAGTAGAATAAATGCTTTCCTGCCAGAGTGCAGCCTGAGTTCAATCCACAGTTCTGCCAAAAAACTAAATAAATAAAAATAAAATAAAATAAAGTATAAAACCAAAATTTAAAATTCTAAAGTCAGTATTTAATAATAACTCAGTGTGAAAGCATTCTAGAATTGTTCTGAAAAAGTTTACCCTTTTATTTATTTTATTTTACATTTTGGTACCAGGGATCAAATTTAGAACCTTGAGCTTGCCAGGCAGGTGCTTATGCCACTGAGCTGTAGACTTGGTTCAAAATTACCTTTTAATAGGGTAAACCTTTAAAGTTTGAATCATTAGATACAGTGTTTGTCTCAAATAATGAAAAATTCTAAATCATTTAATTAAGAATGCCTAGCTACTAAGTCTTTTAAACAAAAATTTAATTATGTTCAATTTCCAAAATATAAGGGTCGGGAACATAGCCTGGCCTGAGTAGAATAAACACCTGCCTGAGGTCCTGAGAGTATTTCAGGGGGCTGGCGAGATAGCTCAGCAGATTATGGCACCTGCTTAGGCAAGCTTAGGCAAGCTTAGGCAAGCCAGGGACTGTATTTTGGTTGTCATTCCATATGCCACATCCACCCCACCACTAGACACACTCAGCCAGCTGAAGAGTCTGGGTATGGTGGTGCACATCTGTAATCCCAATGCTGAGGAGGCTGAAATCAGGAGGATCACTATGAGTCCAAGCTGCATAATGAGACCCAAAAAACAATCCTGAGAAACAAAGGACATACAGGAAGTATCAGAATTCCTGACTTGAAATTATACTAAAAAGCTACTATGATAAAATCAGCATGGTATTTGCAAAGAAAAGACCTGAGAATCTATGGAAAGAATTAGAAGGTACACAAACAACTATAACCACACTCAATCATGTTACCTTTGAAAAAGGTGCCAGACATGTTCACTGGAAGAAAGATAGCCTCTTTAATAAGTGGTGCTGAGAAAGCTGGCTTTCCACCGACTAAAATTAGACTGATGTCTATCATCATACTGTAATCTACACTCAAAATGGATCTAAGATTTAAATATTAAAACAGTAACACTGAATCTATTGAAGGACAAAGTAGGTTGATATTTTAAAGACATTGTGATATGTAGAGTTCATGAACATAAACCAAGCTGCATGAGAAAGCTCTCAGAGAATCAGTAACTGGGATCTCATCTTTCTGAAAAATTTATGTATGACAAAATATATTGCCTATAGAGTAAAAGCGAACCTCACAAGTTGCAAAAAAATTATAGCTGACTATACCTCAGATAAAGCACTTCTATCTATAACATAAAAAAGAATTAAAAATAATCAGACTCCGTAGATTCAAAGATCTAATCCACAAGTTAGCATCTAAAATGGATATATATTTCTCAAGTGAAGAAACACAAATTAATAATAGATGTATGCAAACATGTTCTATGTCTTTGGTCCTTTGAGAAAAGCAAATTGAAAGAACACTGAGATTCCATTTTACCACACAAAGAATGGCTATTATTAAGTCAACCAATAACAAATAAATGCTGGAGGGGCTGTGGGGAAAAGGTACTCTTTTCCACTGTTGGTGGGAGTATAGAGTGGTAAAACCTTTATAGAAATCAGTGTGGAAATTACTCAACAAGTAAGATCAGAGGTTTCACTCAAACTAGCTATTTCCCTCCTGGGTATTTTTTCCAAATGAACTGAAAACATCATACTACAATGATATGTGTACCCACGTGTATAGCAGCACAATTTGTCATAGCTAAATCATGGAAACAAACCAACTGCCCATCAGTTGAGGAATGTATAAGGAAGATGTGATGTTCAGTCATAAAATGGGATAGATTTGAGACTTTTATCAGTAAATAGATGCAATTAAAGACCATACTCTTAAGTTAAATAAGTCAAACCTGCATATGCAAACATTGTATTGTCTCACTAGTGTATAAACTTGAAGGAGTAAATAAAATCTGTAAGGCATTGTAGATAAGTGTGAAAAGGCAAATATTCTATTCAAAGGTAAAGAAATTCTGAGATGAGAAGGACAGCAAGGAAGGTGGGGGAAAGAGATGTATCTATGTATGTAAGAAGGATAGCTTTTATAATTGTACTGTTAATTTCTGCTGGTCTATGGAAAGGAGTAGTTAATGTATAACTTTTCTTTCTCTGTTTAACCTCTTATAAATTCTAATTTTGAATGCAGCATCAATTTCTCATCGGTATATATTGGAAACAACTCAAGTGCCCATTAATAGGAATGGTTAAATAAAGGTGTTTTTTTGAGGGGTCAGCTAGGTAGCTCAGTGGACTAAAGTGCCTGCTTAGGCAGGCACAGAGACCGAGTGTTGATCTCCTGTTTGCTATGCTGGCCCCACCCCCGGGTTTGTGATGAGACAGTGATTGAGAATAGGCATGATGGCACAACTGTATTCTAAGTGCTTGGGAGGCTGAAATTAGGAACATCACTATGAGTTCAATCTGTGTAGTGAGCCCCTTTAGACCCTGTACTAAAAACATAAAAAAATGAATAAGGAAAAAAGATGTGGCATTTTTAAACAATGGAGTATTACTCAGTTATTAAAAAAAATGATACATTCAAGGTTTTTTATAGGTAAATGAAGTAACCAGAGACCATGCTCATTAGTGAAATAATCAGACGATGCCTTTTCAAACATCATATTGTCTCTCTAGTGTAAGATAATGAAAGATTAAATAGCAAGTATGATTGGAAAAGCACAATGGATACTGTGCAAGGGAAATAAGTTGTCCAGGGGACGGGGAGAGGGCTCAGTAGAATAAATGCTTGCCTGGCAAGCTCAAGGGCCTGAGTTCAATCTCCAATTTAAAAAAAAAAAGAAAGAAAAGAAAAGAAAAGAAAAAAAGAAAGCTGTCCTAATGGAAGGAACACCTGGGATGAGAGAAAGCAGGAAAGAAAGCAAGAAAGAAAGGAAGAAGGGAAACAGAAATATATATGAACATACACAGTATAGCTTGTGTCTTAGTTACTCTTCTCTCATTACTGGGACAAACACCCAACACTCAAAATAAAGGAAGGAAATGTTTATTTAGCTCACAGTTACTGGAGGTTTCATAGTTTAAGATAGCCTGAATTATGTAGCAAGCCTTTGGAGCCTTATTTGCTCAGGGAAAAGGGTCAGTGCCTCTGTGTTCTCCAAGCTTCTCCTCTCTGCTCGAGGCGACCTCAATCGAAGACAATGCAAGCCCAATCTACAGGGCCTGGAGGAGAGGCTAGGGTGCCACTGTGTCCATGAAGACCCTCTCCACCCCTCTGAGAGGCCACAGGCCTCGGGGAGACGTGGAGTGCGCGCTGCGAGTTTAATGGTTTCCACCTCTCTGGCTGCACTACTCAAGCCGCACTCTGGTCCTCTAGCCCCAACCCTAGAGCCACTTGCTGTTCCTTGAGCAGTCTGCCCCTTGACCCCTGAGGCTTTGTGGGGACAACTAGATGCACAACTAGACACAAACCATAACATCTTGGGTAATCATACCACTGATTTCTGCTGGTCTATTGAAAAGAGCTGTTAATGCTTAAACTTATTTTGCTCTCTTTTTAAATTTATTGTATTTTAAACCAATTATACATGTTTATATCTGATAATATGAACACTAATTTGAACACAACAATATGCAATATAACAATTGTTAAATTCCTATAATTGTGTTTAGTGAAATTATGTTATGTTTTAATGTTGTATTTTTTTTATTCTCTTAAAAAAAAAAAAGGAATACAAATTTCTGTGGATAAGCCATGCACTATGCATTATAGACAGCAAGGATTCCTATTAAAGTACCCCAAATGGACTAAGACTACAGTTGTTATTATTTTGTCTTGAATTTAGAGTCTCCTATATTTATAGAAAATTTACACCTGTGATATTTCATAAAAGAACACAAAGATAAAAATACATGGACAGTAATTTCAAACAAATTGGTACAAGAATTTATCAGATAGATATATAATATTATACATTATTGTTGTCATTTAAAAATATATTATGCTCAGGAGAATCCTAATTGAGTAGAAATATATCTATTTTTAAAGATGGCTGTTATATAATAACTTTGCAAAATTTATGTAATATTCATATTGTGGGTATATGTACAAAATATACTTTAATGTCAAGAAGCAATATATGAAAATAATATTGATAGTATATTAGTGCAAAATATAATTCATTGCAAGTATTTGAAAGCCTAAATAATGAAAATAAAACTCCCAGTTAAATGCTATGACCAATATTGTTATTATTATTATTTATTTATTTTTTATTTTATTTATTTATTTGTGTGTGTGTGTGTGTGTGTGTGGGTGTGGGCAGCTCAGCCCACCAGGGGGCGGGGCTGGCTGGCATGTGGTGCTGGGGGATTGAAC
>NDGM011084230.1:0-16369 GCA_002564305.1 Octomys mimax | reverse complement strand
ATTGACTCCTTCTTTCTCACTGATGCCTATTAGTCTTACATTGTTCATCTTTGCATCATCTTGTAGATGTTGAATTATTTGTTCCTGCATCCTAGTTGTTTTTAAGAGATCTTTTCTTACTTTTCACTAGCTGCAGTGGTGTTTTCAAGGTCTGAAAGTCTATTTTCACTTTCTTTCAAACAGTTTTGCCAGCTTGTGATTGAGGTTTTAATTTTCTGTATAGAATTTTGAATCTGCTTTATTCTGTTTTTTTTTTCTATATATCATTGAAGGATTCCATTTTTTTCTATTCTCCTCAGTTTTTTTTTATCAGTGTCTTCTTTAGAGGCACTTAGTACTACTTTCATTATAGTTATCATTTCTTTTTTTACTTCAGAAATTCTTTCTTATCTGATTTCCGCTATGCCTTTTTGCAATTGTTTCTTTACTTCTGATGCCATTATTTCAGAGATTTCAGGTGTGTGATTTCCAATTTCTTCTATGCTGTTGTCTCCTAAATTTGTTCTAGGTAGGCTCAGGACCTGAGAATGCATTTTCCTCCTTCTCTTTGCATTGTGTATAGCATTGTCTTTTGACCTTTGGTATAGAGCCTTGATAGAGTTTTTATCTTAGCACCAGGTCTGAATCTACCAAGTTCAAACTCATCCAGATGGGTGTGGCTTGGGTCTGGCTGCTGTACTCCACTTCTTCCTGCTGCAGTCCTTGGAGGTGAACCCTCTGTGCCACTCTGGCAAGATGTTCTGCTTCTGGATCAGCTCAGTGGGTGTTGCCTCTAGCCTCTCTGCAGGGAGTTCTGCTGCAGGGTTCCACACCAAGCCTGGATGATGGAGGAAGTTCCATTCACAAGCTGGGCTGGGCTCTGGGTTGAATGAACATCTGGTGGACCCTGGGCGATCTCACTCACCCTGGGCCTGCGCTCTCAGTCGAATGAGGATCAAGTGGGCCTGGGCAGTCTCACTTCCAGCAGCCCTAAGCTCTAGATCAAATGAGAATCCAGCAGATCCTGGGCAGTCTCACTCACATGCCAGGTCAGGGCTCTGGGTCAAATCGGATAATCCTACTTTAATGAAAGATTACTAGCAGTGGTAGTTCCACCTGCAATCTTCTCTTTGTAGTGACAATACATTCACAAAATTCAGAGATTAGAACATGGACATCTGTGAGTGGGGGAATTATCTACTTCCTATGTCCAGCACAGTCTCTTCACTATCAGTGGCACGTGACATCATCCTTTCTATCCTGGGCTACCACAAAGTCCTCTAGCTAAGTGTCCCTTCAGTTCAGCACTTCCCCTTCAGAGCATTTTTCCACATGAGTAGCAGACCAGTCTTTCTAGACTGTTAATAAGGTACATCAGACTTTCTATCTTAGGCCTTTTCCGTTATTTCACATTGATTTTAAAACATAGCTAAATTCCTTATTTGAGCTCATTAGGCTTCCTGGGACCAATTCTTAGCACGTGTCTCACTGCATAAATCCTCTTTCCTTCCCTGAGTCCTACTGACCCTTAGTCATGTGGTTGGTTGTGTCTATCCTTCCACCCTGCTTTCTTTGCTCCCACTGTCCCATCACCAATCTTTCATTTTTGCTCTCACCCTATCTTTCTATGTTGATTTCACATCGTGTCACTTCCCCAGGGAGGCTACTGTGAAGCCCAGAATATGCCCTTCCCCTGAGTTCCTATATAATTATTGTGCTACAAAAATATTATTTTGGAGTCCAGAAGTAATGCATGAACATATGCTGGCTGTGCACAGCTCAAACAATAAGGAAGAATACAAAATAAAAAGTCAAATCCTACACCTGTTGCCATCATGATATCCCGAACCTTGACCTTTTCCTGTTTATTTTTGCTGATCTTGAACAGTCTAAATTTTCACAGTTGAATGTGACCACATTGTATTCACTACCTAGAATTTGCTTTTGATGTCATTTGACCTAGTTTGGCTGTTATGCTAAAAAAAGAACAAAGCAAATATTGACTACCTTCCCACATGAGTACATATATTAGCAATATTTATTTTTTTCAAATCTCTACAGAGTTTTATTTTAAAAATGTGCTATAATTCATTTATTTCTTTCTTTATTGATTAACATTTAAGGTTTTCTTTTGCTCTTACAAACAACACCCCAGCATATGGACTCTCAGTGCATGGATCGTTACACATAAATATAAGCAGTTCTGTGGCACAGATGATCAGATATGGAAGTAATAGGGTATGTGACAGTTAATCTTGATATCAACTTGATTGAATTAAGAGACACTTAGGGCGCTGACTGGATGGGTTGACTCACTGAAGGGTTCATAGCTGTGTGGGATAGAACAGGGTGGGTTCTGGATGGGGGAAGTGAGCCATGGGGTGTGACCTTGCAGATCCTATTTGGGCCCACCCCTCTGCTCCCTGGCTCCTTCCCTCTCACTCTGCTGTGGCTGCTGTCAGGAGACAGCTTTTCTCCATGCTGCTGTTCAGCCATGATGCTTCTGCCCTACCACAGGCCTGAAGCAGTTGACCCAAGGACCATGAATTGAACTCTCAGGAGCCAGGAATCAAAATGAATCATTTCTTCTTCAAAGTATTTAGTCATGGTGGTGAAAAATATGAAAATTTAGTCATGGTGTGTGAATATGTGAAAATATTCACACAGAAAGAGAAGCATAGGAGTAGCTTTTTAGGAAATCCTGAAGAAAGTACCACACAGTAGCTAACTTAAACAAGAGAAAAACATTTCCTCACAGCTCTAAAGGCTGGATGTCCAAGATTCAGATATTAGCAGGGTTGGTTCTTTCTCAGAGCTGTGTTCTTGACGTGCTGATACCTCTCTTCTGTGTCTTCACATTGACTTCTCTGCATGTGATAGTGTTCCAGTTTCCTTGCCATTTATTTATTTATTTGGTACAGGGTCTTGCTCAGACCCATAGTGGTCCTCCTGTCTCAGCCTCCCCAGTGCTGGGATTACAGGCCTGCGCCACCATGCCCAGTCTCAGTGGCTGGCACTGCGTACTCATGTTTCCAGGTCCAGCATGGCATGTGATCCAACTCAGGTCCTTGCTCTTGCTGGACAGGTGCTTAGACTGCCAAGCTATCTCCCCAGTGCTGCAGTTTCCCTTCCTTTTAAGAATTAGGATCTACCCTAATGAGCTAACTTCAACTTAATAGTCCTTATCTTCCCAATACAATCACATTATGAAGCATTGGGAGGTACGACTTCAATCTATCAGTTCCTGAGGACATAACACAACTCATGAAACCATGCACAGATAGTTTTTACAGTACAGACAACCTGCCTTTCAGGAAGCTTAGTCAGTGATGGTGAACCAATGCCATCCATGCTGTAGTCATCTGAGGTCACTGAAAGTGCTACAAGGTTAATCATCACTGACCTAGATTTTTTTTAATTTTATTTTTTATTCATTTTAATGATAAAAAAGATAAAAGAGCAATAAGATAGTTTCAAAATAGGTTAGTAGGACCGTTACAATAATTAATATATTGCATATTGTTGTCTTCGTAGTAGTTATTCAGAGAACAAGCTGTAGACATAATATCTTGTTTGAACCATATTAGCACAAACCTTTCTTTTCAATAAACTAAGAGAAAGTAACTGTATATCTATTCTAACTATCTTGTACATACATATATTTTTTCAACAACGAAACAGTATTTTATTTGTACTTTTGCAAAGTTAGTAACATGTGACACAAGGTTTCCTAGTGACTAATGACTAACCTTAACTAGACAAAATGCTTACCTTAGGACTGAGGCAGGTTGTTTGCTTTATGGCCTACATTATCTTTGTTTTTGGCCAACACTGTCAGAAAGCAAAGTGGGTCTTTGCTGGGAGGCTGCAGATCCCTTAACTTAGTCTTCATTTTATCTGTGCCTGGCCTATCATAGGTGATCAACAAATATGTACTGACTAGCAACTGGGACACAATATGTCCTTGTTAAGGACAAATTGTACATTAGCCAGGATATTTTAAAAAATAATGTTATATCTTGTTGAAGAAACATAACTTTTACAGTTGTAAGATGCAGCGTGATGTTTTGATACATGTATGTATATAATGTGGCATGAGGAAATCTGATACTTAGCATATCTATCATCTTGTTCACTATCAGGCTTTATGGTGAGACATTTGAAATATGCTCTCAGTTAATTTGAAATATAGTGTATATTGTTATGGACTTTAGTCATCTTGTTGTCCAATGAATTTCGAAAACTATTCTCTTGGTCCATCTGAAATGCTGTATGTTTTGATGCTTTTGATTAAGGGACAATCCATAGTGAGAGAGGTGCTTGTCAAGTGTGTGCAGAACCCTTGCCTCGGGCTCTGTCGACTGGGAATTCTGTTGAGCATATAGGTCATCAGGGGCAGAGATGGAGACAGAGAACCCAGGCCCAGTGCTTATGGTGCACCAGGCAGTTTAGGCATAGCAGTGGTGAGCTAGACCTTGGGAAGTAAAGGGGACAAGGACAAAGAGGCAGAGTAAAGCCTAGGTCCAGTCTTCTGGGCTCAGCTCCCTGCCTTGCCACTCACAGAGGCTGATAGCTCAGTCTCTTCATGCCTTATCTTCTCAGCAATGAAGTGGAGCTAATAACTACCTGGCTCAGAGGGTTGTTATACTATTTATTGAGCTAACTGTCTTTACAGGAAATATTTACTGAAACAGTGTGAGCATCTAACAACTGTTAGATATGATCACAAAAAGAAAGGTATAAAATCCTATAAAGCATTCATGGACCCCTTCTTTAGTCCTGGCTATCACATTGTAACTTGTTTGCTTAGATCTTAGAGGAAATTTTCAGTGGGTTAGTGTGTCTCTCAGCCTTGTTGAATGACAAATCATGCCATCATGTCATAATTGAAAATGACAGCTATGATTTTGGGCTCATTTACAGGCTGGGGATTCATGCTGGGCCCACATGAGTGGTTCTTCTGTTTTTGCCCATGCTCTTCTGTGGCTGCCCATGGGTTGGTTGGAAACTTACTGGTCTGGGATGGCCACGCAGATTCTTTTCTCTCAGCAATGTAGCATAGGTTTGTTCGCACAGTGTAAGGACTTGAAAAGAGGATAGAAGTAGGCCCTTTAAAACCTAAAGATGGAAAAGTACCCTAGGTTTGCTTTCACTAGATTCTACAGCCAATGCAACTCCTAAGTCCAGGTCCGATTCAAATCATGGAGAAGTGAATCCAGCTCTTACAATCCAGAGCTACAAAGTCTCATTGTAAAGGGTGTGGCTGCTGGAAGAGGCAGGGAATCAGGACTTTGTTTTCAGTCTGCTTCAATAAATAGCAGTGCTGCATTGGAAAATGTTTACCAACTGCCTGGGAAGAGTAAACAAGCCCTCATCCAATGCTCATCAATGTCTATGTCGTAAATGCTCTCATGCTGATTCTAAGCTACCATTGTGATACTGCTGAATAGTTTTAAGAAAAGTTTTTAACATTTTTAAAAGGAGACCACAGTTGACCTTCACAAACCCATATGAGCCAGCTCCAGCACACCGAGAAATCTAGGAGTTTGCAGTGAAATGTTGGAATTTCGAGCCCTCATTTCTAGATAGCTCATTAAGATCACCTTTTACTGCAGGGTGCTACATGTCCCAGTAATGGGCAAAAACTTCTCCAAATTCTCATAGTGAGTAGAAAACATTTAGAGGTCTTTGTCACAGAAACAATGGATACGTGGAAGGTGTCATTACATAATTGTTATATTGCTCAAGTGACTGAAGTAGGATGTTGCATATGTTTGTGTACATAAGTGTGTGACCAGGAGCAGCTTGCAATAAAGATAATCTTCTATAAATCACACCTGCTAACATCATCAAGCTTAACAGAATCTTTTCTTTCCTCTAGTCTCTAAGAAGATAAAGATCAATGCACAAGAATTTTGCATTGAGTACCAGAACCTTAAGTAACCTTAATTTTGTTTTTATTAGACTGGTCAAATAAGTCACACAAACACTTACCTAATTTTGCTCTTTTCTCTCTAAGTGTCATATGGTTTTATCACCTCTTGATGAAAATATAGGTTTTACATGGGCAATGGCACTGCTTCTTAGTTCCAAAAATAAGGTATCCTTGCTATCCGTTGTTTCAATCCTGAGATGAACATCCTGTCTGTTTTGAAACTGTTTCATTGCTATTGTATCTTTTTTCTCTCATTAAAATGAATAAAAAATAAGATAAAATAAAAATATCACAGAGGTGAACATTTGCTTTAAGTTATGGAAAGAATAATATGGTGGGCTGAAGATTTTTAAAGTTTGTTTATGTGTACTAAAGAGATAGAGCACTGAGTATAAGAAACTGGTTGTTGAAGAAAATGCATAAAAAGCAATTCTGCTGCTATGAGTGAAGAATGGAATCTTATTAGTAGGTTATATAAAGTTACAGTATAAATGTAGGCAAAAATCACTGTTTTTTGTTTGAAATCATTGGAATCCATCACTGACTGTTCCCCTACCCTTAAACATCCAACATGTTGAAGAAACAGGAAGTGTCATTCTGCTAACCTGTCAAAGTCAAAGGGAAATTTCCATAATAGAGACCCTTACTGTAGGGTGTCTTTCTACCTTCTCACTCCCTTCAGATTTGTATCTCCATACTAGAATTGGCTGGACTTCCACAGCCCAAGGCAGATGAGCTGAGAGATCCATGCAGTGCAGCGGAAACAAAAATTAGCCTCTGACCCAGTAAATTCCTGCCACTGCTAAAGGTGCCAACCGCTATTGTGAGATCTTTCCATATTTTCACCGAAAGCCTGTTGCTTGAGGTTCTCAAACCTCAAATTTGAGGATAATGCTGACAACTGGGGGATAAAGGCGTCTCATAGGAAATGAATTATATGGGAACCTGGCTGTGCAAGTATGATGTGATTTGCATTCTAAGTCAAAATCTGGAGTATGTTGAGTTTATTTTCATCTCTCTCTTCTTTCTTCCTCTCATCTTCTCACACATTTTTTCTACCTCCCTCCAAGTATTTTCAACACCTGCTAAATGCTAAGCACTATCCAGGGCACTGAAAACTCAACAGAGAAACAGGAAAGATGCTTGCTACCCACATGCTGATCCTATTCCAGCAAAGAGAGAAAAAAAAATCAATAAAAAAGTAAATAGGTAAATTACTCAGTGTATTAGGCAGTGACAGCTGTAGGGAGAAAAAGAAAAGCTGGAAGGGAAAGAATTAGTGCTGGGGAAGGGGAGTAGAGTAGAATTTTAGAGATATGTGGTCAGTACAGAAAGTGGACCTAAGAAAGTTATCATCTAGGTAGAGATTTGAAGGCAGTAGGGGTGCAAACCCTGAGACTATCTGGACGAAGTGTTCCATAAGAGACAATAAAATTAATAAAATAAATAAATAAATAAAAATAAAAAAAATAAAATAAAATAAAAAAAGAGAGACAATAGTGAAATAGGCCAGACTCGTAAACTCAAATATCACATAATTTCTTCTATGTAAGAAATATATATATATAATGTATGTATATAATATATGTATATAATATATATAATGTATGTACATAATATATGTTATATAGAATGTATGTATATATCAAAACAGAAGAGATGTATAGGAAGGAGGCGAGAGTCCAAACGTTTTCCCAAACTGCATATATTGTTGTTTCAAAAATATTTTAATAGATATGTTAATTAGCTTCATTTGTACTACTTGTTTATCTTGGTTCCTTGCAAAGAAAATTTTGTACCGTTTTCTGTTTGATTGATTGATTGACTCTATTTTGGTACCAGCAACTGAACTCAGGACCTTAAACTTGTCAGGCAGGCACTGTGCCACTGAGCTATCTCCCCCATCCTGTTTCTTTCACATCAGGAACACACAGCATATTAAGTATTGCTATACTCATATTATTTTGTTATGAAGTTTTGTTTTACTGTTTTAAAAAAGTAAAAGAGAGAGGTAATAGCGCGTGCAGAGGCCTGGAGATGTGAATGTGGCCAGTGGATTCAAGAGACGCTAAGGAGTTAGTGGTGGCAAAGAATGAGCAAGAGGATGAGGACAGACACACAGTAAGTGGTCAGATTGCAGTGTGGAGGGTTTCTAACATCACGCCTAGATCAGCTTCACTGAGGATGCAAATGTTGGGGCCCCACCGCTGACCTAGTGGATCTGGAGCTCTTGAACAAAGGACCCAACTGTTAGATGATGCCTGATGATTCCGAGGCTCACAGCTCAGACCTTGATGCTATGATTGAAGTAAGGAACTCTCAGCCACAACACAGTTTTAATTTTTTTCTCTGAGTGAAAATGGAGGTGATTTGGGTGCGTAGTGACTTGATGGGAAGCGTTTATTTGGAGGATGGTGTGATGAAACTAGTGCATGCTTCTCAGTTGTATCCACCTTCCTGGACCACAAGGGGAAGTGCAGTGAGGAGAAGGTCATTTAGGAGCTGCCTCTTAAATGCGGCCTCCCTGGAGCTCTATTCAGTTCCTCTTGACTCTCACGGACAGTGACATGGGGGCTGGAAGAAAGGATGTTCTTCTGATATCAAAACTTTAAGGGAGGTGTGGGCTTATCTCTAGATTCCTCTCACTGGGATTCTTGAATAATTTCACCAATACTTTTCTATATCTGATGGTTTACAGTGTGGCATCCTGTACCCTCCTCTTTTTCTTCAAGGGATACATTCTAAACCCTGAAGAGTATATGAATCTGTGGCTAGTACTGAATTGCATCATTTCATGTGTTTCTCATTTTAACCAAGTGCTTATCATCCATTATGGCCACACATAGTGTATTTGAGGCATGTTAGAAAAAGTGGCATGGATTTCTTTTTCGTTCTTCACAATTCCACAAGTAGAAGATTTGTTCCTCACATAATTTTTAGCACCATCAGCATATGATTATTTATTTTCCTTCTCTATTAGTTTAAGAGGGCTCACTCTTACGCATAAGGAAGTACTTCATAGCTTCTATTGGGTGTACCCAAATTGCCAGCATTACTAGTCTTGCACTTGGGATCATTTATTAAGTAAAATAAAAATTGCTTGAATACAAGCACCACAAGTCAGTGCCAATCAGGTAATCTGGTAACCAGAGATGGCTACTAAGTCACTAGCAGGCAGATAGCATACAGACAAAAGATTTCTGTCCTGGGTGGGATGGAACAGAATGATGGGAAAGTTTTATTTATTTATTTATTTATTTTGATGGAACCAGGGATTGAATTTAGGCCCTTGCACTTGCCATGGAAGGACTTGTTTTACTAAGCCATCTCCCTGGCCCTTGTGAAAGTTCAGAATGGCATGTGTTATGATTTGTGTCTAATTGTCCCTCCAAAGACTCATGCAGTCATGGGATGGCTTCTGCAGCTTGTGATTAATTGATGATCCAGTGCTGGGGTTGCAGGTGTGAGTGCTACACCTTGGCCCTGGGGTGGGCAATCTACATTACAATGTAAGGAGGGGAAAGAGGCTAGCTAGCTCCCTGAGATGCTGCCCCTCCCTTTGCTCTTGCTCTTTGCTACTACCTGTTATGTATCACTCTGCCTTGGAGCCACCTTAGTATGGACTGAAACGTCTGCTAACTGTGAGCTAAATAAATCTTTTCTTCATTAATTCTGGGTGTTGGGTATTTGTCCCAGCAATGAGAAAAGAGAAACCGAGACATCATGCAATTTAAAATTTACTAGTTATTTTTAGATTTTTCCTTTTACTGGCTTAGGACTTTTGTTGATGTCAGGTAACTAAAACTGCAGATAAAAGAGGAATCCTACAACTTTGTATCTACTGGGTGGAGAACTCAGTACAATATTGTCCATGGTGTATACCATGCACTGGGCATTTACAAAAGGCATATTTGTGGTTGTGGCCACATCTTGGCCATCTTTACCACCAGGTCCAGTGCGGTCATGGGACTGCTGGTGCAGAGTGATGCTGCTAGTGCAGAAAGAGCCTCTCAACTGCTAGGAACGTATGCTCCCCTTTTGGTACCATGGGATTCATTCTAGGAAGAGGCTCCTACTTAGCCTGTGTTCACATTCCCAACTCCCTTTGCCTCTGGGTATTTCATTGACTCATCCTGTCTAATGGAATATGTCCACAGATGAAATGAATCTACTCCAGATCAGACATTTCTTGTTGGCTGAATGCAGAGGAAGATGAGGCACAGGGGTTTTAAGTAACCTGGCTCCCCGAATTGCCTCATGGAAGAGGCCCACCTGCCTACCAGGAATACCTGCTGTGGGCATCATCCGCCTGAAAAATATAATGCTACTGGGTTCAGCAAATGAAATTCTGTGGGTTAGTTATTTAAACAGTGAGTATTATCCTAATGCTTGTTAGTTTTTCTCATAACCATGCTATGTTGTTAGCAAATAGCATTAGCTTCATAGGAAAGAGAAAAAGCTGAGTATCTGAATGAAATCCCTTCATTAAAGTCACTCGGCTAGCTGATGGCAGGCACAGGACTCAGGCTCAACTCTGCTGGCTTTTAATATATGGTTTTCACGTTACATTTAGGGAAGAAAACACACAAAAAACAATTATTTAGTAAGAAATATAATGATCATTAGCAACGATACAAATATTCAGCCTTTAAGGAAGGCTGTCAATGAAATTATTAATCAAATTATAGTTTAAAAGAGTAATCTATTGTGATATATTATGGTAAAGAGAATCTTTCTTTTTCACATGTATAAATTAATAAAGGCAAATTACTGTAATGGTAAAATCTGCAGTGGTTTGGGGGCGATACATTTTTTCTAAAACTTGATTTTCGTCTAGAAGCTCAATGTTCTTGTGAAGCATTCCCACTATGTGGCTGGCAGCTTATTAGCCTGGGAAGATAGCCTCAAGGAAGGAACTATTGCTGGAATAATACGTTCTAATTTCTGCATCTTAATGCTGTGCCTGAAATGTAGTGAATGTGAGGTTTCTACTGAGGATTATTCAATAGAATTGTCATTTCCCTTACTTTATTATCACAATATTAACTCCTTGGAATGCAAGTCTGCAAACAAAAAAAATATCAAAAGGCATTTTTCACCCCTCCACCTTTTTACTACTGTTAATTTGGGCAAGTTTGTTAGAGGATGATGGGGCTATTGTCCCTTTTAAAATGGAAAGGCTCTATTGTTTCCATTTGCTATAATGTTAGAATTTTAAAATAAGTAAATTCAGGAAAGGTTGCCTTTCCTTTTGCAAATATAATGCAAAACTACATTTTGGAGTCCATGTCCACATTGTTCTTTTTTTTTTAAATCTCATGTAAAGACAGGAAAATTACATTACTACTGTCAGGTTCAAATTTAAAATATATTCTCTCAGTAGAAGACAGGAGCTTTCTGAATTAAAAGGACATTTAAACTTATGACTTAAAAATCCTACTTTTGTGGGCCAGGGAGATGGCTCAGTGGAATAAGTGCTTCCCTGGCAAGTGCAGGGGCCTGTTCAATCCCCTGTTCTGAAGAAAAAAAAAAATCCTACTTTTATGCATGAAATGATTTCACTGGCTTTTTGTTTCAGATTTCAAAAGTGGAAATTACCCATATACCCATTATCAGTAAAATGTATAAACTGTGGTATATTCTCACAATAGAATATTACATAGAAATAAGAAAGAATTATGTAGAATGTGTGATGAATTTTCCACTCAGAATGTTAACTGAGGGGCCGGGGAATAAGCGCTTCCCCAGCAAGCGCAAGGGCCTGAGTTCAATCCCCGGTTCTGCAAAAAAAAAAAAGAATGTTAACTGAAAAAAATTCAGCTACAAATGAATTCATATTTTATTTTGTGATAGAGGACTTTGTAGGCAGGCCAGACCCAAGAAGAAGAATCCCTTTAGCTCGAGTCCAACTGTGTAATGGAAAGAGCCTCAGATGACGTGTTAAAATGAATGACTTAAAAGAATGAACACTTCTCTCCAGAACTCATATTTCACTAGAACAAGGCTTGGAAAGGAAAATTTGTAGGTCCTAACTAAGCCTACACAGCTTTAAGCCACAGTGAAAACAACTCAGTGTTTCCCCTTATCTCTCTAACAGGTTCAAAGGTCTGAAATCCTTTCCTGGTCCTGAGCAAGCAGATCAGATGAGATGTTACCTCCTCTAATGATTTCCATAAGGAAATGAGATCTTCAAATGATTCCATGAAGCTCTAAAATTCTATAAATTTTGATGTTTTGAGAGCTAGGACTTTGAGAATGTATAAGATCTGTATTAAGAGTGGTGGAAAATTGCAACATTATAATGTCTCTACAGTCTAATCAACCCTAAAACAAACATCTTAGACAATGGAATGTTGTTAGAAATCCTTTAAATCAAACAGAACATCATTTCATTTTCAGAGATTTCCTGTGGCTGTTGCTTTTAATTATTTCATCCACATTCTTCTGTAGCTATCATCCTGCATCCTTATAGTGCCAAAGGCAGTATCAGGCATGGTTGATAGTTACTATTTTTAAAGAAGGTCCTATCCTTCAGTTTCATGTTATATATCACAGTCTCATAAATACAGGGCCAAAAGGCATTTAAAATCAGAAAAATATTCACTGAGACATAGTCTTGATCTGTAAATGTTGATATGTTTTATTTTTAAAAAGTCTCTCAAAAATGGGCATGGGAGGCACATCTCAGCAGGAGAAAGAGTGGGGCACAGTCAAATGACTACATATTCACTAATGGGTATTAGTTATTAAAACTTGAGTCATGTTAAACAAGAGAAAATGTGGCATACAATTAAGTGTCCTACTGCACCCTTTTGCCTTTTAAGTCCCTTCATCCTGGGACATAGTTGCCTGTATAGAAACATAATTCCTAGACTCCTTTGCTGCTAGCCTAGATCATGTGATTCAGGTTCTACATTTGAAATAAATGGAGATTACATAAATTTCTAAGTTATTCCCCTAATGAACTAGGGATGCTATTCTCGGCTTAATTCCAAGTTTTTCTCCCTACTACTTACTACTTAGAAATGATGACAATTCAAAGAACCTTGGAAATCACATTTTCTGGGTGGCAGAACCTCTCACCCTGGATCCTTGTATTATGTTGGGGAGCAGAACTTGCCTTGTGCCCTGTGCTATTAAGAGAGACAAAGAAATAAGCTTCGATTTTATTTGATAAAGTGTGTGTTTTAAGATTCTTGCCTTTGCTTCAGGTTACCCAGCAAGGAAGTGCTATTTATTTGTAAGTAAATAGAAAAAGATAAAAAGAACGAGTTCAGTACTATCTCTTAGAAAATTACAAATGGGAAAGAATCCAATATAACTTAATAAACATTTCCACATACACATTTGTTTATAGGGAGAAGCTTGAGAGGCATAACTTAAATTAGCCATCTACCACACTGAAAAAAGCAGGATGAGGTATGCCAAGTGTCCATGGGATGCTTGGCAGAGCAAGCACAAGGCTGTTGAGAGAAACAGAAGAAAGGAAAGGGCAATCACCTTGGCATACAATCAATGCAATAAGAGCTAAGAAATCTTTTCAACTAAAGTTAAGCCAAATGAAGACCTAACCAAAAGTAGGATAAAAGTAAAAACAAAGTAGGAAATAGTGTATGCTGAGTTGTGGTAGTATATTGCCTGATCCAAAATACCCACATTTCCTGTTCTCCCAGAGGCCTGCTCACTCTTGGCCTCAGTGGCTCTCTGGCCACCACGTGCATTAACCGCGACCTCCCCAGTACAACCTCAGAGAAACCATAAAAATTACAAATAAAGCCAAAGATGTGTTGAGAGTTTTGTATGTGTGGTTGTTCCTGTGTGTATGTAGAGGTTGTGTTGCTCATCACATTGACCTTTAGCACAACTTTGTGAGATGTGATAAATATCATTACCATTAGTACTTTTCAGATAAGAAAGTGGAAGTCTCAGATAATTACTGTATTACCTTTCCACATATTTCACTACTAATCCATATTCTTTCTTTTTAGCAACAGTACAGGTTGTGACAGATTAAAATGGCTGCAATTTTTATGTTTTCCTCGTCAACGTGTATAGAATATAGATCTTCTTTTAAATATGGACTGCTTGAAGTGAGTGTGGAATAATCCTGCTTTGCTAATTTCTGGGTTCAAATGGCATGTCACTACCAGGCTCATTTATTCTCTCTTGAGTTGATTGTTTGTAGAGTACTGATTCCGTGAGGTCATCCTACAGAACAGCCATGGGCAGGAGCTCCAAGTAACAGTCATAACAGAGCTCGGCTGGTCCACTGTCTACATGGAGTAAAGTTGTCTTGGATGCCCCAGGCATGCTGTTTTCTAGTTGCATAGGACCAACAGATCCCCAACATTACACAGAATAAAAGAATCACAGGCTAAGCATCGCCCAAACTCCAGTCTCACAAAATCATGAGATATAAAAACAAATTTGCAAAAACCCAAAAAACAAAGTTGCCTTTATTTCACTCATTAAGTTTTGGGGTGTTTTATTAAACAGAAGTACAATACCAGAATATAATATTTACTGAAGGTAACACTGAGAATGTAAATCATACCTTTACACACTTTTATTAGCCTAGTGCTCCAGCGAACAAACTAAAACATCTTTTAGAAGATGGATTGGCTGCTTCTGGGCATAAGGGACATAAAAACCTCTGTCCTGTGGGGAAAACTGACTGAGATACTTTCTGTTCTGCTAATTTCATCTGGGAAAGCTGCATCTACTAATTGTAGAAACAAAGGGGGCATCTAGTTATACCCTATCTTCTGCTAGAGAAAACACACTAAAGTCATCCTGCAGATCAGCCCTCCCATTTTTGGGAGCCAGCTAGTCCATGCTCAGCAGCCACAATATGCTCGTGATTTTCTTTCTGCCTTCATGCATCACGGAATACGACATCCAGTCATGTTCAAATTGTGGAATCAGAGGAAATTTCTACAGTGAAGCATTTACTATAAGCAAGTTGTAATTTTAATTATATATGCTATAATACAATATAGGTAACATACCTTTTAAGACATACCACACAAATATTCTAGTGGAAGGTAATGTCTTTTTTGAGAGCATCAAGTCCTAACCACTAGACCACCAGGGAAATTGTAATGTCTTTTTTGAGATGGTAAACAGTGACTTGGTTTTATTAAATTTAATTAATTAATTAATTAATTAATTAACTTTTTTGTGTTATTGGGGATTGAACTCCAGGACCTTGTGCTTGCCAGCCAAGTGCTTATTCTACTGAGCTATCTCCCCAGCCCTTATAACTTTTTTTATTGGTTTTATTTTACAGTCAATAAAATGTATCCAGGATAATTTTTATTGAACCCTAGTGATCATTATATTTACTTGCTAGTTTTTATTTTATGTGTATATGTATGATGCTATTAAACACATGAACATCTTTATATCAATATCTTAAAGAAATTGAATTTTTTTGGCAGAACCGGGAAATTGAATTTTAACGTTAGTTTTAAAGTAATTATGTTATTTTTAAGTGGTTAATATGTGGCTTTTCTTTTATATTTAGGCCCAATTACATTAAAAGTCTTATAATCTTATGAGAGTAGAAGCTCTTCTGGGATCGAAAACTGAATAAACTATGCCTGGTAGTTTTTGTAGCAAGGTATGCCAATACATCATTTTACTTTTTCATAGAAAGGCAGAGGGCTTTATGCATCATGATCTAAGGAACATCCAAGCTCAGAGTATCCTCTCTCTGGTTTGGGCACTGAGACCTGGCTACATAGCTACGTTCAATTAGGCTTTCTGATTTAGCTGATAAGACAAAATCTAGGCAATCATAAGTCTTCATAAAGGTAGCTGTGATTTAAAATAGGCCCTGAGGGCTGGCAAGATAGCTCAGTGGACTAAGCGCCTGCTTAGGCAAGTGCAGGGATGAGGGTTCGATTCCTGATACCACATGCCATGCCAGCTCTGCCCCCCAGTCACGCTGAGCCCATGACCAAGACTGGGCCTAAGACTGGGCCTGGTGAGGCTCATCTGTAACCCAGATGCTGGGTGGGGGGGCTGAAAACAGGTAGATCACTATGAGTCTGAGCTGTGTAGTGAGACCCTCTGCCAAATACTTAAAAAATGAATAAATGAAACAGAGCCTGACCTGATCCTAATGTGAAAACTAGTCACATTCCAAGGAGAGACAGATCAGATAACTTTGTTTCTAAGCTTTGAATATGGGATTTGTTGAAGGAAGTAGCAAATAAAAGAGGTAAAGGAGATAACCAAAGGTGGAAGAGGAAAGAATTGAATTTTTTATCAAAATTGTGCTGAAAATGGTCATGTATTATGGACTATATCAGCTTTTGAAGGTAGCCTAAGGTTAAAGACATCAATTAAAAAAAAAAAATTCATGAAGGATTTTATTCCAAACCACACTTACACAATTCATTATAGTGAATGCAATTCATACATACATGATATGTTTACTGAATAGCTGAT
>NDGM011084207.1:0-15356 GCA_002564305.1 Octomys mimax | reverse complement strand
GTACATTGTTATCTTTTTTTTTATAATTAACACTCTGCATATATTCTTCCCAGTGGTCAACAGTTGTACAAGGTGGGGACCTGAGGCACCATTCAAAAACACCACTCAAACAAACCATTCCCCTCACCAAGAAAATGCAACTATATATCTATCCCAAACACCCCGACTAGGGCCAAGCCCCCATTTTGGTTATTATTAAGAAGGACCTATGGGGTTGACATGATGTTAAGTTTGCCAAACGAGTAGAACTCATGACATGAGACAATTATGTTAATTGCTTTTCTTAAAAGCATTCTGGGACTTTATGCCACATTTTGCTAACAGAGTAAAGTAGTTTCTCTTTATCTACAAAGCAAGTTGCATGCCTAGGAAAGCCCAGAAATTTCCAGGCCCTTGACCCCCTTGAAGATGTTTGCAAGTGTATGGAATCTCTCTAAAGAGCATATTAGCATGTACCAAAAAGTTAGGCTGTAATCCTATTTAACTGCTCTATTTTTCCATTATGGGTCTGTCAGCAGGAACATGTTGCCCTATAGTACATGACAAGTGAAAATGCTGGTAACATTGTTTTTCATAGACAGAAAAAATACCAAAGAAGCAATTTCTTAGCTAAAATGTCACCTGTTAGATGTATAGGGCTCAGTGTATTTTGTTGCCCTGGTAACGGATGGTGTAAAATGACTCCTTTGCACTGCTCCATCAGAGTGATTGCATCCTGTTTTTTCCATCATTTTACAAGAGGCTGTTTTCATTCTCCCTTCCTGACCATATTAAGTGTAAAGAGATTGAATTACTGTGCTGTACCCTCTCCATCCAATGTGGATTTAAGAGTTGATATTGATGTACTGAGAACTGCGTGCTTCTTCAAGGGAAAAAAAAGCTACAAATTATAATGAATTTGACTTTTATGTATCGACCATTCAAGAGTTGAAGTAAGGTTTCTGCACCCAAGGGATAGACATGGCCTGATCAGCATTTTTCACTCGAACGAATCCAATTGATAAAGCAATATACTCAGTGTCACTTTGCTTGATCTCCAGGTTTAACAATAGTCATGCTAAAAGTAGATACATTACTCCATAAATTTTGCTCATAAAAAAATGTGCTAGCCATAGCTTTCTCTAGCTGCACTCTTTCCAACTTTTAACTGAGTAGGGCAGAAAGGAAGCCCATTCCGAAATTGTGCTGAGACCGTGCATGCATAGGCCATGCATATTCAGGGCCTCATGACAACACAAGCCAGCTGCCACTTCCTTCCTTGCCATGGCGACTGAGTCACATTGAACCTTCTCTGAAATGGGCTCCATGACTCTCTGAGATGGAACATTACTCTCCTGAGTGACTTGTCACTTTATAATTATCACACTGTTTCACTGTGCCACTATAAACAACTTAATGCCTCAAATGGCATTGGGTTAAAGATTTCATCAGTCCCACGTTTGAAGCAAGAAAATGATTTTCTTAAAGCAAGGATTTTCTTGCATGTTCTTAGGGTAATTTAATTTGTGACCATTGTTCCATATTTCTTGTTATCCCAGAACATTTTTTAACATTTAGAAATGCATACACAAAACAAATGACAGAGCGTGAGGTGAAATTTCAAAAAAAAAAAAAAAAAAAGAAAAGAGAAAATAGAAGAGGACATTTCAAAGCAATGGGGAACTCACTCCTATCTCGCCCAGGATATTAGGGAAAGTACAGTTGTGTGATCAATTTTATTTAATTAACATTTATGTGATAGGAAAAATACCTCTAGTCCATGGCTTCATTCAAATAGTAATTCCCTTTCAGAATTTTTCATAAAAGACTTTTTAAAGTCCTAGCACTTGGTTTCAGTTTGGACAGGCAAGGACTTCTAGCCCAGCCGATTTGGGGAATTGTGTATTTAGAAGTTTTTTAATGACTTCAACCATGATGATAAATGATCATTGCCCTTCATAGGGGAAACACGGCAAACATTTAAACAGCTAACTAATGACCTTTTATTGTTTGATTATTCTTCATATGTGTACAACAGGAAACTGTGCTATCGATTTGCTCTTTCATTCTTATCTAGTAAGTTGGCTACCAAAGGTTCTTGGTTTCAAATCAATCGCTCTGTCTCTCTGCCTTTCTTGTTATTCTCTTATCTTTTTCTCTGCATTTTTCTGCCTTTTTCTGTCTGTCTGTCTGTCTGTCTGTCTCTCTCTCTCTCTCTCTCCCCACAAGCTCTCCATTGCCCTCAACCTTTCATTGTTTCCTCTGTAACCATTCACTTTGTCTCTATCTCTGAAATTCACTGTTGGAAATTAGCCTGGTCCCATAAGGTTACTGGATAAAAAGTCCAACTCAATTTCTAAACATCTGTGTGTATTGACTTCCTCCTTTCACTACACATATGTGTCTTCTGTCCCTGTAAACCTGTGCCATGTAATTAATACCTCAACTCAAATGTTCTCATTGTGGTCCCTGGATCAGCAGCACCATAGGCATAAACTAGAAACTTGTTAGAAATGCAATTCTCAGCCTAGCCCAGACCTACAGAGGCAGCAGATATGGAGCTGGGACCTGCCCATCTGTGTCATAGCATAGCCTGCAGCTGGCTGGGATGCACACTGACATACGAGAAGCCCAGATCTGGACCCCAGCTTGCTCACAAACAGCACATCCTGGTGATCTAACTCATATTTTCATGAGTGGAGCCAAATGATTCCAAGTGATGCAACCCTGACAAAGGCTCTGACAATCTGTCTGCCCTCTCCCAAAGGTTTATTGGCTTTTGTGACTCTCACAGAGTTTGAAGGAAAGAACACTTGGAAGTGTCTGAACGTGAGGCCAAACAGACCATAAAGACAGGGAAGCAAGGGCAAACTCTGGGGTATGTGGTATCCTGGCTTGTCAACAGCCTCACATCCTGTAGCAGCTTGGGCTGCCCTTATTTCTCCACCTGGAAAACAGGAACAACTCCATCCAAGGCAGTCATTGAAAGAAATGAGTGATTGCTAAGGATATGCTTTCCTATACTTTTCCAGAAATACAGCTACCCAAACACAAGACAATGAACAACATCATTTTTTAATCTTTAGTAATAGCCTTAATTACAAAGGACTTAGGTACCAAACAACTACTCACAGCTAATGTCTTTTCTTTTTCTCAGTATGTTCCTGGAGTGTTCAGGGACTTTTAGTAAAGTGATTTTCCTTTATCCTTTTCCCCCCTTTTTTCCGGCTTGTGCTCTGAACTTACTGCATAAATAGCCTGACATATAATACCACCTGCGTGGAAGATGGCACGAAAGAGCAGCTCTCATTCTGCTCAATCACGGAACTGGTCCTTCACCCATATTTTAAGAAAGATAAGAGAGCTGCCAGGCATAAGTGTCTTGTAAATATATTTTCTTGGCAGGATTATAGGACATGGAGAAATTGACAATCATAGATGGTCCTGTCCGGGATGTGTCCTTTCTTTCTGGGCCTGGGGTGATCAAGTGAGAAGTTTGGGGTGATTAGGATGCTGAGATCAAAGAATTCTACACATGTAGATGAGAACCCAAAGCCTGATGCAGTCCTCACCAGTCTGACGCCGCATACATCAGGAGACTGAAATATTTACAGAAGTGCTGCCAGAGAGGAAATAATACATAATGCATATGTCATTCATTTTTTTCTTTGATTGCATCAAAACATATTGAAAAACAGAATGAATTTTACGATATTTTATTTAACTCAATATATTTGAAATACTCAATTATCAATATGCAATCTCCGGAACTATCCTTTACATACCAGGTCTGGCGCACGTTTTGTGTTGACAGAGCGCTTCTACTTGGACTAGTTGCATGCATGGCTACTGCCGGGGAATAGAAATTCAGGGAATCTCAGTTTTAAGATGCAGACTGGCAACACACCAAAGCAACTGAAATCCATTCAGTGGATGTTTGCTTAGAAGCTTCTGCCGCTTTTATGCCTTTCTCTGGAGAGCTACTCCCTTCCCTTCCCAGATGCTATGGATTTTGTCCCTCTTGGTCAACGAGGCCTCGTTTGCATCTGCAGGATGGGAAGTGAAAGGCGATAGTGCCTTCTTGGATTTATAAATGTCCAGATAAACACACACTCTTTCTGTGCTTTACAAAATCAAAAAGCCCAAAGCCCCGTATATTTACAGGAGTTGAGTTACTTCTGCTTGTCAGTTCTCTGATCTTGCTAAAGCACAATAGAAGTGGAACAGGGGGACAAGGCCTAACGAGTCATTAGACCATCTTCCCGTATCATCCCTGGCATGTGAAGGAGCTGGCAATCTGAGCCCTTCAGCATCTATAAATGTGAAGACTGTTCTTTAGCTTTCTTTTTTGTGTGTTTGTCTGTTGTTTGAGGCAGTATGGGCTGAGCCCAGGGCCTCTGCTCTGAGATACATCCACACCCACTCTACCTGGTTGTTTTGTTTTGTTTTCATTTTGACACAGGGCCTTGCTAAGTGGGTAAGATTCTCATGCTGGACTTGAAATTCCAATCTCCCTGACTCACCCTCCCAAAATACAGGGATTAGATGTATGTGCCACCACAGCTGGCTAAAGCTAAGAAGGTCTCCACACAAGCAGGACAGAATTGAAAGGTGATTAAAACCAAGTACCTCAGAACCACTGAGAAAAGAAAAAATCATGGCACTTTAAAAATTAGTATGAGTTAGTAGGACAGTTATATTAATACATTGCATACTATTGTCTGCATAGTACTTATCCATAGTACAAGATACAGGCATGAGATCTTGTCTTAACACTATTAGGACAAATCTTTCTTCTCATTGAACTAGGAGAAAGTAGCTGTGTATCTATCCTACTGGGAACACCATGTCAGACACCACGACTGGGCGTTGTGATGCACACCTCTAATCCCAGCACTGGGGAGGCTGAGACAGGAAGAGCTCTATGAGTCTGAACTGCTTAGCGAAGCCCTGCACCAGACAAACAAATAAATAAATAAATTTAAAAAAAATTAATATGAGTTAATTTTACTAGTAAATGATTAAAAGTACTTATACTACCTGGAGGATTTGGGTGTTGAGAAATCTCTTGCTTTTGATCAGTGGAATCTCTTTGAGGCCTGACAGTGAGGATCTTGGGTAGACTGTCCTCCTCACCAGCTCTCTCCAGCGCATCCCAACCCTACCTCCAGGCTCCCTAAATCANTTGAACAGCCTTTCCTGTGTGGCATTGCACCCTGCCACCACTGCCTGCTTATGAACGGGCAGCTCTCCTAGGACAGAGCTCACTCAGCCCTGCTGATAGGATAGAACTGGATCTGCTTTCACGGCATACCACGGTCGTAAAGATTCCTCCTCTCGCTCACAGCCTGGGAAGGCTGGAGAGCCATTACATCTTAATTGGGTAATTTCTTTTCTAGGTCTCCAAAGGCAGAGTCACTCTGTCAAAGGCTCTCAGTGCGGGGCCTCTTGTGCCAGCTGGGTAGAAATGTTGGCAATGCCAGGAGTCGCAGGGCCTCACTCACAGTCTGAATCTTTTTGGATTTAAAGACTCATTTTTCCTGTACTTCCTTTGAAACAAGAGGTTTGAGTCTATTTTTCCAACCTGTGTGAAGAAGGAAAATATTTGTTGAAAAAAGTCTCTTGTTTCTGTTTTCTCCCATTTTTCCTATTTTATGCACAAAACAGTTCTAGAAATTTCAACAAATTTCAAAGCTATGAATCAAGATATCATACCAAACACATGTGTTCTAGTTCATTTATAGCTTGAAAAATGTATCTGGGTGGAGATGTACACAATATGTACACACACACACACACACACACACACACACACACCCCGGAAAGCTCAAAGAGAAGGGTCAGTTTTTTAGATCCATAGACTGCACAAATTAATTGTACAATACACTACTGCTGTCATTTTACAGAGGACCAACGAGACAAAATGAAGCAAGGAAATTCATTTGAAAATAAAAGCAACCATGTAAAAATGCAAAGAAAGTAATGTTTTACCCACAGCATTCTGAATCAATCCAAAACTGAAGGAAGGGAATAAAGGAACTGTTGCAAAGACAAGAAGGAGGTAGACAGAGGTAGGAAATAGCAGTGGATGCTGTTCTCACCACTCCAGAATCCGCTCAGCAAATTGCTGTGCTTTGAGGAGAAGTAGCAATCAGAACCGATTGAAATATCCCTGAATGCAGCCGTAATGACATTCCTCTTCTCCCTCTCATGCCTGGCGCGATAGGCCATCATCAGAAATGCGCAGCAGCGTGCAGGATACACTTTCTAAAGACATCGCACCACTGAATATGATCCTGAGACCAGGAATGACTTGTGTGCCTGTGGCATGTGCGCGGGGCCAGCCTCACAGGCACACGAGCTGTGCGGCCTCCCACGCTCCCACGCCTGGACCGCCACAGGCCTCGTTAGCTGCTCCGGGCTCGCCCGCCTGAAATTGTGATTCTTCATACTCTTGAATGAAAGCTTGTGCATTTCACCTTTCAAGAGGTCCCACAGATTGCGCAGTCTGTCCTAGATGAATAAAAGATAACCAGTTACAATGCCTACAACTGAAAGATATTTTATCCATGGCTTCCCTGAAGGTAATTAGTAATAGGTAGAATAAAAGCAGCAAATACAGCACTGTCACATCTTCCTGAGGCTAGCCCTACCTCTGTCATCACAGCTACCAAAAGCTGTGCAGTTGTCAAAAGGCGTCTGCAGTCCTGGATCCCAATTCTGCATCTAAGACCCCAATGGCTGTTCTTGATGCTGCTGTTGATTGGGCTGAGTGACAGGCCACTCTTGTCAAGTCTCATCAAATGAGACTCTATGTGACAAGATATAACATGACCTGACAGGGAAGAGAAGAATAGAAGGACAGCGCCTTTTTTGTTTAAAATGCCAAGGAGGATGTGAGACAAACTTAGGAGAGCAGAGGTGATCATAATAAAATAATGCTGCTAAATTATAAATGATAGCTTGTGCTTCCCTGGCACTTTCCATCCATGGCTATAAAAGCACTACAGACATGATGAAGCCAGCTTGTAATTTTACTGCACGTTCTCAGTGCAGTGTTCTATGCTGGGAACGTGACCGGGTAAGTCTTCCTGGCTTGTTGGTGAGATGGATTCATGTATAGCTCTTTAAAACAGCACACAAAGCTTTAAGAAAAGATAGCAGTGAGACAGTTGTCCAAGGCTGAAACATATGAAAGGTTCCTTTTCGATTTATGTGGGAAAAATTCAATTGAGTTCCTTTTAGAAAATCGTTGTCCTTGTATTGCAGAGCAAGAGCAAGTAACATGCAGGAGGCATCAGGAAAGCTCCACTGCAAAGCGTGCCACCTGCTCTGGTTCTGCCTGTGTTCTAGAGTAACCACATAAAGGGAAAAGGACATTGGCAGTGGCTCTTTCCAGGAAGCACCCATCAGCACTCGTGAGCTGAAAAAGGTGTGGGGGAGCTGCTTACTGCCAGTGTCTGCAAAGGAAGCTCATGGCTCACTTTCCAATACACCAAGCTTCCTGAAGTCAATGGGTTTCACTCTCCTTAAATCTCCTGGAAGTGGAAAATGCTGGACATTGGGCATAGTCCATCATCCTGGATTCTTAGCACTATCAGAAAAGCTCTGCCAAGCAGGCCAGGAAATAGCTCCATGTGGAGACTCTGACAGGAGCTCATGGCATGCAGGGCCTCAAGGTGTTGGCAGAGGGTGTGCTGCATCACAGTACTTGAGCTATGCTCCACAGGGAGGAAGATAAGAGTTAGCGCAACCCCTGAACTTGGCTAGATTGAAGCCTCCCTGACCCACAACCTGAGTTTGTACTCTACTGCATGGGTACTTAAAACTGGAGGAGCATTAGCCACCCAAACACCTTGGCTCATAGTCTAGATCAGCCTTTCCTGAACCTGAGCTAATGTAATTTTGGATAAATGAGTGAATTCTTCCGGATGACTCGGTTTCATTTTATGCATAGTCAGGAGCCACATCATAATATTTTGATCCACAAAGGACAATGTAAGCAACCATGATCCCTTCAGGTTATAATGGAGCTGGAAACTCTTTATTACCCAGTGACATTATAGGCATTTTAATGTTATGACACAATACAGTGCTCTGATGTTGGTGCAAACAAACCTACTATGTAGATAGTTGTATTCAAAATGTAGCTTTTGCAATTAGTTGTGTTGGATAATACTTGGCAATGAACAACTATGTTACTGGCTTGTTTACTATATTGTATCTCTATTAGTATTTTAGTGTTACTCTTACTCATAAAAGCATCTTTACTCTAAAACAGAGTAGCAGTGCTGGTGGGAGCTCCACCTCCTGGCCACCACCTTATCTCTCAGTTGCATCAAAGCTCATGCCCATGATTGGCCTGCACTCTGTAGGTTTGCATAAGTACCCTCCCTCCTGTTTGCACATGGAGGAAACCTACTGAAGCCTGTCTCATACCCCTTTGTGAACTAATTTGTGACTTATATACAAGTATAATAAGGATAATGATATGATTCATATCTTTGTTATTTGGGTTCATTGGAAAAAAAATACATATCAAACACTTAGAAGAATGCCTGGCACATAGTAAACAGTTCATAAATAAAAATATTTAATTCATTTTAATTATTCTCTTACTATACCACAGTTTTAGATATTTGGCATTGATATTTATAATCACAAAATCAAAGAAGTGATCTTATGGTCAGTATTTTTTTTCTTTTGATACCAGGGATCAAACTCAGGACCTTTTGCTTGCCAGACAAGCACTGAGCTATCTCCGAAACCCCAATATTCTCATTCTTATAAGGTAAGGTTTGGAGAAGCTCCTTCCAACCCCCCAATTTTTTTCTTTGGATATTTACTGTACTGTTTAGGGCCCTAACTTCTCTGGAAACAGGAATTTATCAAGACTTGGAGATCAGCTAGTCTGGAGTACTGATGAACAAAGAAAAACACAATGCAAAGTGGTCCAGTAGACAGTGTATTATTTAGAAAATCTTGAATCAGTAGCTGAGTCAATAATATGCTCTTGTTTTATCCAGGTTTATGCTGCTTATAGTTAAAATGTGGCTAAGTTATTTTCAGGATCACATAGACATATAAATCTTTAACTCTTCCTTTCATCTATATGAAATCAAAAAGAAAGAGAGAAGGAAAAAAAGAAAGGAAGGAAGGAAGAAAATAAGGAAAGAGGGAGAACATCTGACAGACAAACTAGATTTTCAAATTCATAATATTAAGGAAATTAATTTGAGTATTTCCTCAATGAAAACGTGTGAAAGGGAAACAATGGAGTTTTAAACTTTGGCCAACGCAAGCCTTTGGTGTATTGTCTTCTTTACATTGCCAGTGACACCTCTAGAGCTTATAAGAAAAAAAAAGAGTAGAAAGTAAATATCTTTGATGATGTGGCTGAGAGAATATTACATGTTCTATTTTTAGCATGCGGTAGTTGTGAAGAAGCCCACCTTATCTACGGGAAGACAGCCTGAGCTTCCAACACAGTATTTCATATTCTGAAATTCATTGGCTCTATGGCTTTCTCACGAAATTTAAGAGATGTGAGATCACTTTAAAAATTTTTATAAGAGTTTAAAAATTAAAACCTTTTGACTTTTCTTGTCACGTGAACTTAAATATACAGAGACAACTTGGGAAGAGAAGAAAGGGCACATGACATTGGCATGACACAGATGGTCCTCCTTGCCCACTGTATGCCTTTGGACAAATAATTTAACCACACCAATTCTCCTTCCCTTTATGTCAAGACTAGAAAATCCCTCAGTGTTGTTGTGATGACTAGAAATGACACATCATGCATAATGCATAATGCACCTGGACCAAGAACTGACTGAGTGTGGTAGACACTCAGTAGACGCCGTTATTACCATCCCCACTCCTGCCGCTGTTATTTCATCACTGTTCTCTTCAGCGCTGCCATCTCAGTTATGTGCCTATACTGATCCCTCTGCAAAGTCTTAACTAATAGACTTACTGTTTTCAAGGACTAGTTGTCAAAAATAGGACCAATATAATGAGCATATGCAATATATTAGTGGTGTCATTTCTGGGCTCGAAGCACTTCCATTAGGAAGGAGGGGAGGAGAAAGCCAAGAGCCGGCCTTGCCTGTGTGTATCACTTAAGCTAAGTGCTAATGCACTGCCACTGGCAGCGGGAGAGGTGGGCCTGCCAACCTGTGGGGTTTCTGAAAGGGAGAGTTGGCATGGGGGGGATTCAGATAGAGACACGGGATGCAAATAACCTTGTAGCAGGTATTGCGGCCACTCCTGAGCACTTGGTTTATTTATAGTTCAAAGCTGGCCTGAAAGGCAAGGGAAAAATGACTTAATGGCACCTCCTGAGCCTGAAGCGGGGTTTGCTTTTTTCACCTGGAGAGAGATCTGGATAAATTCCCAGGCAGCCTGATAGTACAGCCATGCCAAGGGAGAGTATCGTGAACATCAGGTCCTCACCAGGAAGCCGTTGCCCTGAATTGAAGCCTGTGTCTCTTTGTTTGCTTTGGTCCAATCTTTTCTTTCTCTTGCTGAGATGTCAGGGTGCCTGGGAACACTGGGGAAGCCCATGTGCTTCAAGCCAGTCTTGTGCTGAGCTCCTTGGAGCAGATCCAGGGAAATACCAACTGCAGCGACTGAGGGTGGGAGCAGCACCCAGAATGAAGACTGCCGAAGAGCATTATGAGGCAGGCAGGAAGGCTGAGGATGAATGGACACACGTCAAGTGCTCCAGTTGGACCACCCAGAGCATGCAAAGCAGTTTCTGTAAGGAAAACAGAGCAAGGACTAAACTCCAGGCAAAGAAGCCTCAAGCCAACCCGCTGGGTTCACTAACCCATTGCACTTTTCCTTTCCCACACACTTGCAGCTGAGTTGTTTGTTTATACAGAGGTGGAGGAGTGAAGCAAAGGCTCTGTCCTCACCGGCCCTCTGAGAGATGGCAAGATGAAGTTCTGTGAAGTGCTGTTCAGGCTTGATGGCTTGGCAGTGTCCAACGCTCCTCTTCCAGCCCCAGGAGGGCTTCTGTGTTTATCATCTTCATAGCAACCTTTGCCTTTATCACATTAAAAGTAGAAGCATGGTAAAATCTGAAAGGATTAATGAGGTCATATAAAATGAGGTCACTCACTCATTAAATTAAAGAACTAAGCTGTGTTAATACCAACCTCGACGTGCACCTGTTTTACTGGTTTCCATCTGTGTTTGTGGAAGCCAGCGTTGCCCAGTAGTTAGAACTCTGAGCATAAACGTGTGTCATGGTATCTCTGTATCCTGAGCTGACCTCCACCACCCAGAAGGGAATGCCATCTGTGGGAAGAGTGAGTTGATCCTAGTGGCAGCAAGACTTGACTCTCTCAGGCCCTTCCCACAGTAGTAGATCTTAGTCTTGCTGCTCCTGAATGGGTGGACAAAAAGAATAAGGACATTTTCAATCATTTTAGTGCACTGACCTAGATTTTCCTTGTATTCATGAAATGTCACATTCTGCAAATCACAATGGGTGTCATGGGTCTGTGGATGAATGCCAAGTGTAATTGTAGAACCCCTAAACTTTATTTTATACCTTCTCACTCATCTCCAGCCATCTCTTCTGTCCTCTACCATCTTCTAGTCTTGTCAAGTTAAAATGAGTCAAATAATCACACACAGTTGTGGGAGTAAGAAAACCAGTGTGTAAGAAGAGCACTCTACAAAGCTCAGTGAGTGGATTAGCTAATTGGGCCAAATAGCATAATTGCTCTAGCTTGTGTTGTTCACCCTGAGCAGGTATTGTGCTGTTTTGCAGGCAGCAGGTGTTATGGGGACACAGATCAAGAGAACAGTGCCCTGTGTTCTTTTTAGAAATGTAAAAGATACCTATGATGATACCATATCTTTGTCAACAGGAGAGAAAATTAGTCTGACTCAAGTCTGTGTTTCTGGGAAGAGAGAGGAAAAGATGAGGCCACCACAGAAATAGATTCTGAGGAGATTGTGTACCAAGGCAAGGATCTTGCCCCTTGTGCTATAGCTACTACAAGGGACAGCATGAAAAGGCTTATGACATGACTCATGGTGAATGCTTGCTTACTTGCTTGCTTTTGTGAGTTTTGATTTCTAAACTTAATCTTTTTATCTGCTTTGGGTTTTGTTGTTGTTGTTGTTGTTTGTTCTTTTGTCTTAAGTATAACAGATGCACTCAATTGAGCAGAGTTTTATGAAAGAAATGCAATTATCCACTATGAAGAATAAAAGACAGAGATGACACAAGACTAAACCAAGACATGAAAATTAGAAACAGGAGAAGAATACCACATTTTTTTAAATCCTTTCCTCAGTTGATGGGCATTTGGGTTGTTTCCAAGATTGAGCTATGACAAGTTGTGCTGCTATAAACATGGGTGCACATATATCACTGTGGTATGATGTTTTCAGTTCTCTTGGAAAAGTATTCTTTAAAAAATAAATAAATAAGAAATAAAAGAAAATTTTCAAAGATATTTGTGAAATAGAATGGATATAAATTGAAGCTTGTAACTTTTTTGTATTTGCACATGGAGACAAACTAGAGGAAGATAACTATGTTTTCAAACTTCTTATGAGCATTTGTAGAGTAGAAACAAACTCTAAAAGCTGGAAAATATGGGCAAATTGCCAAAACGTAACAAAGACAAAAGAATTATTCTTGGTGATTCTAATATCCGTCTTGTATTGCAAGACTTAAATAGGGATTGGAAGAGGTAATCAAACTATCAATTTGCATTTATCTATGAAAAAACAGAATTCTTGTTTGTAACCACAGCAGTACTCTAAGTGTTAGATTGTTCAGACCAATTCCATTTCCTCTGCACTGGAACAACAAGCCAGGAGAAAAAGAGAAGGCAATGCTTACAGTCTACCTGGAACTCAGCTGGGATTTGTGTCTGATTGCATTTTTCATGACATTCTTATTAACAAGGAGAAATAAACTAAATCCATGATTGTGCTTAAAAGAGTCTTAACCAGGGACCCAACAGAAAATAAAGAAGAGCTCTCACTCTGGTCATTCTAGTTATTGTCTGTCCCAGTGGCCACTGAGGAAAACAGCTGTTCTTTTCTTCCTCTATGGAAATGAGTGTTAATAAGATTTCACAGTAAGATAATGGGCAAGGGCATGTACTCCTTAAATATATATGAAATAGGAAAGTATGTTCTTTCTGTGTGGTAAAGATGGTGGCACTGTGGAGAGAGACCGGAGAGTTACGTGGGTGAAGAGGCAAGGGCTATTACTCACACTAAAAGAGAAGTTGTCTGAATTCTGCACAAAAGTCACCAGCTTGTTCTTCCACAACCTTCATCTGGTTTCTTGTCAAAATTTAAAACAGGCTAAAAGCAGTTGCAATTAATCAGTTTTAGAGCTATCGAAGGCACTTAAGAATGGAAAACAAAGTTGTTTAAGAGAAATTCGTCTTGTTCTTCATGCATACAAAAATGAGAATGAGATTCTGAACAGAGATAAGATGGGCTACAAGGTTTTAAATGAGCTGGATGCATAACTATAGTAAGTCACCATCTTAGAGTGATTTGAAAGAGCCGAAGGAAGCCTGTTGCCCCAGAAAGCACCTCCTTAAGTGCTAGACAATATCTGGATTACCACGATTAGAAATGAGAACTAAAAAAAAAAAAACAAAAGAAAGAAAGTTGAAATGGTAACTGCAATTCAGTGACTCATTCTTATATGCCAAACACCTTGATGGCCTGGCCTGTCACACACAGGGCCTTGAAAGAATTCTGCAAGAGACCCTGTGGTCTTCATCCTACAGTGAAAGAACTGAAGCTCAGAGATGCTAGCTCATGCACCTAGAGTTCTATAGTTAATCAATAGCAGGGCCAGTATTTGAAGCACAGTTAGTCACCTTCAGAACATATGTTCTTTATGAAGAACAGGAGCAAGGGGAAGGAAGCAAAAAAGAATTGAGACGTGTTATGTGTGTGTACCAATTCCCCCACAATAAATGCAACATTATGTACCACAAACGTCTACTAATAACATTTTTAAAAAACAGAACCTGTTTTTAAATATCCTAAAACATTAAAAGGTCAGTCCTTTGAGATAACCCCTCTTATATCGTTGAGAAATCTGACTCATTTAATGTTGCTTATTCATTTGTACTCTAAAATTTTCAAGACCTCTTCAGAGATCCTGGGAAGAAAAGGGTACTGTGAAGAAGAGAGATGAACAGTTGTGAGGAGTGGCCCCTTGAGGGCCAGTGAGATAGCTCAGTGGACTAAGCACCTGCTTTGGCAAGCACAGGGACCAGGGTTCAATCCTGGTGCACCCCTGTAATACCAGCACTGGGGAGGCAGAAAAGTTGCCTCCAAGCTGCATAGTGAGATCCTAGCTGCATAGTGAGATCCTATACCAAATACATAAATGAAAAAAAAAAAAAGAGTGGGTCCTTGTTGTCAAATGCAGGACAAGACTTCAGTTATAAAACTGAAAGGAAGGAAAACTCCTTAATGAATTAAAAAAGATGTGGTATTTTTAAACAGTGGAATATTACTCATCTATAAAGAAAGATAAACTGGAGGATTTTATAGTAAATAGATGCAACTAGAGACCATACTCATAGGTGAAGTAAATCAGATCCACATGTGTAAACATCATATTGTCTCACAAGTGTAAGAAACTAGAAGAGTAAATAAGATCTAAAAGGTACAAGAGATATTGTGAAAGAGAGCAATGGCTCAAAAGGAAAGAACAGTTGAGATGAAGGAAAAGAGAAAAGAAAGAGGAAATTATATATAATATATATGATAACTAAGTTAATTATACTACTATTTTCTATTTGATTTATTGAACCAAACAGTTAGTAGTAACATGGTTTGGACAGGATGTCATGTCTGCATCTTGTACTATGAAAACCACTATGAAGACAACAATATGGAATGTATTAATTATTGAAACTGTCCTAATAATCAGTTTTGAAACTGTCTCATTGCTATTTGTTTCTCAATAAAATTAATAATAAAAAATAAAGCAGAAAAAATAAACAGTACTTATATTGTTTGATCAATTTTGCATGTCTCTATCTGGTAATCTGAGCAACTACATTAAAGATAATGCTATGGAACACAACAACCACTGTTGATTTCCTATCAACTTGTTTTGAAATTCTGTATCATTTTTGATATTTAAAAAATTTTTTTTTACTTTAAATAAAGAGAAAGAAAGAAAGAGTATTTACTGTTAAGACCATCAAAAAACACAATAGGGGGCCGGGGAGATAGCTCAGTGGGATAAGTGCCTCCCTGGCAAGTGCAAGGTCCTAAGTTTGATCCCTAGTACTGAAACAAAAAAAAAAAAAACCCACAACAATAGACATTGCCTTAAATTTCAATATAGAAATAAAGCTGAG